>JAOQMP010101682.1:0-15065 GCA_027563575.1 Erythroxylum pedicellare
AGATGGTCAGAGATGTCATTTCCTTAACCTATCTTTGGAAGCCGAGTATTGTAGAGAAAAAGTGGGTAGCTACCGGCTGTATATTTCAGTTTGGTTGGCATGTGGACCTAGTGAATGACCTGAATATGAATGAGGATTAGGAAAAGGCTTATAGACCAGGGGATGTATAGGAAGGAGAATGGGAGTGTGGTTCTGAATGGTTAGACTCAGGGGAGTAAAGCTACAGTAGGGAAGGTAATGGAGTGTAGGAAGTCACTGGAAATGTCAATGCAAACTGAAAAGGGGTTGAATGATCATTAGGCAGGGGCAATTCAAAGTCGAGGTGTGAAGGAAATTAACAACGGGTATGAGGATGTTGAGGAGTCCTCATGTCCTCATATGCCTAGAACTTGTGAAAAGGCAACTAGCAGAAGAGTTTCCACAATCCAATAGGAAGGTCGAAGTGTTAGACATTTTTGCCTTTAAGGGCATTTTTGTCTTTCTCCTATTAAGTGGACAACTATTAATTGTAATTTTGTCTTTTAATAAATTATCTATTAAGTTATGTAATTTGATCCAGATAAGGGTAATAAAGTGGACCAGTAAATGACCTAGATTAATCAGTCGAAGTTCGGGTGAAAAATGGATCCCTTTCAGTATGGACCTAGTCCATATCGACCTTGTGATGCCCGATATGGAAGCTATATAAAGGTTAAGATCTTCTGCAGTTACTCAAGTAAATCACAAGCATACAGTTCCCTGACTTGTTAAGAGAGCTAGTGTATTGAGGAAACTATAGAAAGGCCTAGACCGAGCATCGGTGAACTACTTGCTCAACTATCTCGGGAAGATTCCAGCTTGTTTCAGCATCGAAAACTACTTCGAAACTTGGAATGGAACCGAAATAAGGTATTCTGCATTTCCTTCATTTTTCCTTGGAATAGAATCGAAATCAGGTATTCTGCATTTCCTTCATTTTTTACCCTTTCATGTATGATCCTGGGAACGTAATAGGGTCTGTTCTACGTGTTACATATGGTAGCAAAGCGGTTACGTGATCGGGTTGACAAAAAACGAAGGTTTTTTGGTTTCCATTCATTATAGTTTTCTTCAATTTTTGATTCGTTTTGTAGTTGTTTTACGCAAATAATTATGAAAAAGTAACATATATAAGGTTAGCTATGAAAAACAGGTCAAAAACGGGCCAAACAGGGCAAAAAATTAAGTCTCGAGATGTCAAAAATTGCCCTCCCTATTGGAGGGCAATTTAACGTCCGACGCGAGCAATGCGCACGTCAACATTGCTATAGTGGTTGGGGTGAGGCGGTGCAATTGGCACGTGCATTGCACGCCCCAATTGCGTGTCGCCAAATGGCACCGCACGTTGAAGGAAGCGTGTTGCAGGCGTCTCACGTTGCGTGCGCGTCCACGAACAGCAAACCATGGGCTTGTGGTGAACCGTTGGAACTGGGACACATGTCGGCACGTGCAACGCACTCGCTGTACAGTAGACGCACGTTTGGGTGTGATGCGCGTGTGACGTGCTCGTACTAGACATAGCTGGGCACATCGGTGCGAGCGCGTGCGGCGCACACGTGGCTTTGCACTACGCGCACCGATGTGACGCCCACATCAGTCGTACGACCTTTGCTATAGTGTTTTAAAATAATAAAAAAGAAAAAATTTTAGAATTCCCTTAAAGGTAAAATTTTAGAATTCCCTTAAAGGTGCATCGGGTCCTTTTGGGTCAGTTTTCGAGTTTGGGGAATATTTTGAAGTGGATTTTAATTTTTTTGGATTTATTACGTTAGTAATTAGATTCCGGAAAAGTTTTTAAAACATCTTTAAGTTAATTTTAAGTGCAGTTTCGTACACTGAGCAAAACATGAGGGAGACGTTGAAAGTTTTATGTCTCGTACGGTAGGTTCGATATTTGGGAAAGTACGATAGACACTTTTATTGAGATTTTTTATTTTAAACTTCTCAAATAAAATTTAAAGACAATGTTTTCAGTATTAGTATGTGATTATTTGATTGTGAATCTAGTTTTTCATTTATGACCAATTTTCACATACATTATGGCCATATAGAACGTGAGGATGACATAAAGTTATGTCCCTTATGTGTGTGTGGATTTTCTAGGGTACTGACGAGAATGTAGTCACCAAAGTGACCTTTCAAGTCAGTATTTTGGATTGTTCTGCTAACATGTTTGGGGATGTCTCTAACCTTATGTTTAGTTATTCTGCCCAAAGGTGTTGGCCTTACATAATGTTTTGAGATGTTCATAAAGGCATTTGATAGAGGAAAGCTATTGCTTAAATGATCTATTCACCCAAAGGAGATAGTATCATGAGAGTTAATGATTAGTACTATGATCGCTTTTATGTGGGAATTTAATCACATATATTATGTATTCAGCCTAAAGGTGTTTCATAATATGTGTCTGATTTTTACATTGTCTTTCCTAATTTCCAGTCACCTTCTCAGTCAACAACAATGCCTTCACCATTGAAACCTTAAATGGTTTCAACTTCAAGAAGTGGAAGAAGGAAATAGAGTTTGCATTGGAGATGGCAGATGTCAACATGACCATGTAGATAGAGAGGCCTCCCCCATTTACGGATGTCATCTTGGAAGCTGATAGAGAAGCGATGGCGACCTAGGCAAGGTCAAATAGGATGTGCTATTTGACCATTAAGAGGTCGATACTTGATCATCTATTGAGTGGATTGGCAGACACAACCATGGTGCGAGAGTTCATGGACAACATATCCCAGAGATACAGGGTCTCTTCTTATGCTAAGTAGAGTGCCTTGATTAAGGAACTTTTCTCCATAAGTACACTGGAGAGGGAGGTGTTTGGGAGTATATCATCCAAACAGTGCATCTGCAGAGCAGGTTGAAGGCACCAGATATACCGATCACTAACTCACTTATAGTGCATCAGGAACTAAACATTATACCGATCACTGACTCACTTATAGTGCATCAGGAACTAAACACTCTTCCTTTGGAGTTTGAGATGTTGGCCACCTCCTACATCTCACAGGATGAGACCTGGGACATCAATGTTTTGATTTTCCAGTGTGCTACAGTAGAGGAGAAGATTAGGAGCTCTCCTCATTTAGCTATGTATGCAGCTGCGAAGGGTAAGGGGAAGGCTAAACCACAGCAGCCTAAGGGTGTAAGAAACCCAAACCCTCTCCTCAGATTCAGAGTGGGTAGTCTAGCATTGCGAAGGGCCCACATGATCTTAAGAGTATGAGATGCTTGTCTTGTAAGAAGAAAGGACACAGGAAGTCTAAATGCCAAACGAACAAGCTATGGAAGGTCAAACAGGGACTGTCAGGTAACTCCTCAGCCTTTATGATTCATGAATCCAATGTTGCTATAACCACATCAAGTTCTTAGTGGTTAGATAGTGGAGCTTCTAACCATGTTGCTTCCACAATGCAGGGGTTCAGATCTAGGAGAAAGCCGACTAAGGGAGAGAAGAAGCTGATGGTTGGCAATAATGAAGAGGTGGATGTTTTGTACGTAGGAGATGTAGGGTTAAACCTTGATATAGGGTTTGTACTGGTTTTATGGGACATATTTTATATACAGTTTTTAGACAAAATTTGATCTCTATATCAGTTTTGGATAAAGAAGGTTTTTGTTTTGTATTTGATAATACAGTTGTAAATATTTCTATCAATACAAGAAATATCAGTATTGCCTTCTTATCTTACAGATTGTATAGAATGTGTCTTACTCCTATTGAAATGTATACCTCTTCTTATGTTGCTGAACTTATTACTCGAAAGAGAACCTTAATAAGGAAACGTCATACATATTGTGGCACAAACATCTTGGCCATATGTCCAAGGAGAGGGTTGAGAGATTGATAAAGGATAACATTCTCCCAACTCTGGAATTCAATGATGTGGAAACATGTATCGATTGTTATAGGGGTAAGTTGACCAAGATAAAGAAAAAGGGGTCAACTCATACTTCTAGTTTATTGGACCTCATAGATATAGACATTAGTAGTCTTTATACAGTTACGTTATGCAATGCCAGATACTTTCTGACATTTGTAGATGATTATTCCCGCTATAGTTATATGTTCTTGCTTAAAGAGAAGTCTAAAGTTCTTGATAGGTTCAAGATTTTTAAGACCGAAGTGGAGAACTGGCTAGGAAAATCAATAAAGACTGTCAGATCTAATAGAGGAGGGGAATACTATGGAAAATATGGGGTTGCAGGACAAGAAAAAGGTCCGTTTGTTAGGTATTTGGAATCAAGTAGAGTAGTGGCTCAGTTCACTATGTCAGGTAGTCCTGAGCAAAATGGTGTGGCCAAAAGGCGTAATCGCACCCTAAAAGACATGATGAGGTTAATGTAAAGCAGGACTAATCTACCTAAATACCTTTAGAGTGAAGCCATCAAGACATCATTATATATTTTGAGTAGAGTCCTCAGCAAGTCAGTATCAAAAATTCCTTTTGAACTTTGGGTTCGAAGGAAGCCAAGCCTTACACACATTCGTGTGTGGGACTGCCCTGCTAAGGTGAGGTTGTATAATGCTCATGAGAGCAAATTGCAATCTCGTTCAACTCGTTTGTATTTAGTGGGTTATCCTGATCACTCTAAGGGTTGCAGATTTTACTGTAGAGAGGGAGGAGCCAGAGTAGTGGAATCACAGACAGTGAAGTTTCTGGAATACGATGTCTATGATGAGGGAGGATCCTCACATCCTCCAGAAGCTAGTAGGATGGATACTATAGTTATTATATATTTGCCTCTCATACAGTCAGTTTTGGTAGATGAAGGCCCGGGTACCGTGTCTATGCAGGCACAGGAACCTATTCCTATTTAGGAAGAGATCTATGAGGTACAAGAGCCTGTGCAGTTGTGTAGATCACCAGAGTGAGGTGACCTGCTATCTCATCAGATTATATAGTCTATTTAAGTGAAAGACTATGATATTGGACATGTTGTGGATCCAATGACTTTGACAGAAGCCATTTATAGACCTCATGCAGATATGTGGTGGGATGCAATGAAGGATGAGATGCAATTTATGAGGTATAATAAGTTGTGGTAGCTTGTTGAACCTCAACATTGCATGCCTGTCAGTTGCAAGTGGCTATTTAAGACTAAGAAGGACACACAGGGTCAAGTTGAGCTATTTAAGGCTCGTCTAGTTGTTAGGGTATTCACTCAGAGAGAAGGAGTTGACTTCAATGTTACCTTCTCTCTTGTATCCTCGAAGGATGCATTTAGAGTGATTATGGAAATAGTAGCTCATTATGACATAGAGCTGCATCAGATGGATGTTAAGACTACTTTCCTGAATTGTGACCTTTATGAGGAGGTCTATATGGAACAACCTGAAGGATTTCACGATCAAGATGTAATTGATAAAGTCTGTAAGTTGAATAAATCAATATACGGTCTGAAGCAAGCTTCCAGACAATGGTACCTAAAATTTGATGAGGTTTTGACCTCATTCGGCTTTGTGGAGAACAAAGTCAAAAGATGCTTATACTATAAGGTCAGAGGGAGCAAAGTTATCTTTCTATTACTATACATAGATGATATCTTGCTCATATCAAAATGATTTGACCATGTTGTATAAAGTAAAGCAAATTTTGGCCAAACATTTTGACATGAAGGATTTAGGTGAAGAATCTTTTGTACTCGGTATACAGATTCACCGGGACAGATCTCAACATACATTGAGCCTCTCACAAAGAGAATGCATTGAGCGAGTGCTAACAAAGGTATAATAAGGCTGATTGTAGACTTGTTATAGCACCTATCTCTTATGGTGAGAGATTATTTTTGGCACAATATCCAAAGAATGAAGTTAAGAGAGAGGCTATGAGGAATGTCCTGTACTCTAGTGTAGTTTGGTAGCCTAATGTATGCACAGATATACACTAGACCGGACATTGAATTTATTGTTGGACTGCTAGGTCGATATCTAGCGAACCTAGGTATGAGCCATTGGAATGCAGTCAAACGGGTGTTGATATTTCTAAAGGATACCAAGGATTATACGTTGACATACAGAAAAGTTAACAATTTGAACCTCATAGGATATACAGACTCCGATTTTACTATGTGTCTAGATGATCGCAAATCCATATCGTGGTACATTTTTATGATGGTAGACGATGCAATATCGTGAAAGAGTGTCAAGCAGACACTGGTAACTTCCTCGACCATGCATGTAGAGTTTGTTGCATGTTATGGTGCTACTACACAGGCAGTTTGACTCAGACTTTTGATTTCTGAGTTGTCTATGGTGGAGTCAATGTCTAGACCTATTTGGTTGTATTGTGATAATCTTACTGTAGTGTTGTTCAATAACAACAACAAGAATTTCACAGGGTCTAAGCAGTTAGAGGTCAAGTATTTGACCATAAAGGTATTCAGAAGGGTGACGTTGAAGTGAAGCACATCAGGATTGAGGAGATGTTAGCTGATCCTTTGACTAAAGGACTTTGCCTATTAGTATTTGTTAGACATGTATTTAGTATGGGCATGTCGAAGTCCTTACACAATAGTAGTTAGGGATCATTATATTTGCTCCATCAAAGTTTGTATATTTTGATGTATTATGACATTATGGTTATTTATTAATAAAGATGATCATTTTCTTTTATCCTCAGTAATAGCTACTTTTGTATATAGTCATAATACATATGGAAGCCCTAAGATTTATGTCAATCTTAAGCATTTTAAAGGTCATTAGGCATTTATAAAGATTGACCTTGAGTCTATGTCATTAAACACATAAAGTTTATATGGATGTCCTTAAAGTTTCATATGACATAGAAGGGTATAAGGTTTAATCCCTTAAAGGTGTTCTATAATGCTGTTTAGCATTCAGTTAGAGAACATAAAGGTGTTCTCTACTACTATTTGGCTACTACTATTTAGCATTCATTCGGAGAACATAAAAATTTTCTCTAATGTTGTTTAGCACTCGGTAAGAGAAAACAGGATTTCTCTGCTGCAGTTTAGCACATGTAGTCTAACATAAAGTTAGAGAAATAAAGACCTACAAAAGAAGATGGTACATTTTAGATCATACAGGTATCATCGCAGTTTGCTACACTCCATTTTTCCATTCATGTTAATGAGGTATTAGATATTCGTGATTATATTGAACTTGTGTCACACATGGCACATGTGTTTGATATTTTTCAGTATTGAAAGCCTTGAAGAACATAATGTTGGACTTTCATCACCTTTGGATCGAATGTTTTAATTTTTTATAAATTTGGTACCAATATAGTAGCGGAACTTAACCGAATTTGTAAAATGTTTTACACTTGACAAAATTACAATTAATAATTGGCCAAGGGGGAGATTGTTAGACATTTTTGCCCTTAAAAGCAATTTTGTCTTTCTTTTATTAAGTGGACAACTATTAATTTTAATTTTGGCTTTTAATAAATTACCAGTTAAGTTATGTAATTCGACCAGATAAGGGTAACAAAGTTGCCCAATAAATGATCTAGATTAATGGATCGAAGTCTGGGTGGAAAATAGATCCCTTTCAGTATGGACCTAGTCTATATTGGCCTTGTGATGGGGAAACCCGATATGAAAGCTATAAAAAGGTTAAGTTCTCCTACAGTTACTCAAGTGAATCACAAGCATACAGTTCCCTGATCCATTAAGAGAGCTTATGTATTAAGGAAATTGTAGAAAGGCCTAGCCTGAGCTTCGGGAACCACTTCCTCAACTATCTCGGGAAGATTCTAGCTCGTTTCGGCATTGAAAAATACTTCAAAACTTGGAATGGAATCGAAATCAAGTATTCTACATTTCCTTCATTTTTACCCTTTCATGTATGATCCTGCAAACATAATAGGGTTTATCCTACGTGTTACGTGAAGAAATGATCGAAGAATAGAAGAAGATGGATAGGGTGGCAATTGAAGATACAGAACCTAGTACTAGTAATAGGAAAGAAGTAGTTTTGACAACGAAGTGGGGGAGTCAAATCAAGTTCCGATAGGACTTACTAAAAGAAGTGTGGGAAGGAAGAAAGTAAGAAAAAAAAGCACAAAGGAGTAACGTCCCCTGAGTGTCTTTTTTAACTAGATATTAAAATGTTGTTATTAGTTTGGAATACTAGGGGTCTTAATGACCCCTTTAAAAAGATGATGGTGCAACAATTAATTACAGGAAAAAAACCTGTTTTGGTGGGACTTCTCGAAACAAAAATAAAGGTCAATGCTGATCAGAAGGGACTAGCTTTTTTGGGGACTAAATGGAGTTTCATTTCAAATCACATACATTAACACAATGTTCGGATATTATGTTGGTATAATTTGGATAAAGTGGATGTTTAGGTGCTCAAGATGGGGGACCAATTCATGCATTTGTATTGTGGATTAATTAGGAAGTTCTAGTTTATGGTTATATTAATATATGCGTCGAATTTTGCTTTCCAACGAGCTAATTTGTGGAAGGAGCTATTGGAGTTACATGAAAGGATGCAACGGGATAGTGTTAAGAGATTTCAATTATTGTCACAATTCTGCTGAAGTAGAGGGAGGTGTACGATTTCATGGAGGTTCAGGCATTGAACTCAATCAGCTATTTCATAGTACTAATCTAGTGGATCTCAAAGGAATTGGAAGATGGTTCACCTGGGAAAACAAGCAAAAAGGGAATATGTTTGTCAGGAAGAAGCTTAACCAAGCATTGGTAAATCAATGTTGGCTAAGCTCTTATCCTCTTGCTTCAGTTGTGTTTGGATGACCAGAATTTTCTGATCATACTCCCATTTTAATACAACAACTATATGCTGGATACAGGATTAGGACACCATTCAGATTTTTTTTAATAGATTACTTCAGGTAGAGGGTTTTATGGAGGTGATTTCGTAGGTTTGGAGGACTCAGGTAAAAGTGTACAAGGCCTTTCAATTAATGCAGAAATTGAAAATTGCCAAAGAGTGATTAAAGAGTTTAGTAAGCATAGAACTCGAAATATTCAGGATACATCTACCAATTTGGCTGAGGTATAGAAGGAATGTTATAGGGAACCCCCTTAATGATAGCTTGAGAGTGCTTGAGGCCAATAGAATAAAAAAAATACCAGGAAGCTTTGAACTTGCATGATTCAATCCTTAAACAAAAGGCGAGGCAAACTTGGCTTAAGGAGGGTGACATTAATACCAAGTTTTTTCAGGCATCTATTTTAGCTAGGCAAAATACCAATACCATTACTGAACTAAAGGATGAAAGGGGTAATGTGCTACGTGGTCAACAGGAAATTACTAGGCACATCAGGGATTTTTTTTTCAAACTCATAGGAAATATCGAAAGTGCAGGGAATGGTTTTGGGGTAAGAGATGTTTTGGAGTTCTCTTCAAGTCATGAGAGAATGGAGATGCTCCTTTTTTAGCCCAACAAGTGAAAGAGGCCTTGTTTCGGTTAAACGGATCAAAAGCTCCCGGTCTTGATGGGTACTTGGCTGGATTTTTTCAGAAGACATGGAATATCACAAGACAACTCTTAACAGAAGCGGTGCTAGAGTTTTTTTCATCTGGTAAGTTACTAAAGGAGATCAATCATACTTACTCATGTTTGATTCCTAAGAAGGAGCGACTAGAAAGGATTACAAACTATCGTCCAATTTCGTGCTTCACAACAGTGTATAAAATAATAGCTTCTCTTTTAGCTAAACGACTAAAAGGAGTATTGGTTGAAGTGGTAAGTAAAGCCCAAGGGGCTTTTCTTCCTTTGAGAAGTATTGGGGATAATATATTGATGATGAAAGAATTGTTGGGAGAATATCATACAGGCAAAAGGATTAATAGCTATGCTTTAAAGATTGATCTTTATAAAGCTTATGATATGATCGGATGGGGATATCTAAAGGATTGTTTGGAAGGGATTGGTATGCCTACACGTTTTTGTCATTAGATACTTCAATGTATTCAAATTACATCCATTAGTGTGTTAATAAATAGGATTCCTACGAAACCATTTATTATCACTAGAGGGATTAGGCAAGGGGACCCTCTCTCCCCTTACCTTTTCACTCTAGAGATGGAGGGACTTTCAAGCCTATTGACTAAACTAGTGAATTGTAATGGGCTATTTTAGTATCATTATAAATGTAGTGAAATGAAATTATCACATTTACTATATACTGATGATGTGATATTATTGTCTAAGGTCAAACCACATGTGCTATTGATGCTAATGATCTTGATGAATATTTTTTTCTAGTTGGTCACGGATGAAGATGAATGTACAGAAGAGGGGAATTTTTATGTCTTCAGATGTTTTAAATCTAAAGTGGATTATTAGTTTGGTGGGGTTGCCTCTCCAAAAAACACTGTTCAGATATTTGGGAGTACCTATTGTTGACTAGAGATTATTAGCATTGATACTGTTATTATTATACCTATAATCTCTCTTATAATTGTGAGATTTCATAGAGTTAATAGCTAGATTACTTCCTAAATAGTCCTAGGAATTTTGTATATAAACCTTTGCTCCTATGTACATATATACAAGAAATACAAATTATCTTCAATATTCAAAATGGTATCAGAGCCTTATCTGATTTAGGGATTGTTCCTTATTCTTTCGGTTGTTCTTCAGTGGCTGAGTGTGTACTTGCCAAAACAGCAACATGTTTTTCTTCTCACCACCTACGTAGATTGCTTCAACTGTGATTGGTGAGTCCACTATGAAAGACCCGACGTTAACCGTGCCGCCATAGTCTCTCTATCGTCATCGTATGTAAGCACCACGCGCCACCCTCCGGCTGGTGTTTCGTCTCCATTCTTTCTCCATCAGGGTCACCAACCTCTTGACTCTCCTCTGGTGGTGTCAGACGTGTCCTTACCTTCTGCTAGTACCCTTGCTTCTTTGCCCCTCCTTAGTGTACTTTGTGTTTTTGTCCGTCTGGTAATTTTTTTGCCTATATACCATAAGCACATTTGTTTGAGTAGCTTCTATTTACTCTATTAGCATTTTTTTGTTGGTTGTCCTGAGTAACACTAAACAAGATGGAAGGAAAGAAGGTAATTATGTCGAGTTTTGATAATCCTTTACTTTAAATCAGTCCCGTAAAACTTAATGGAACTAATTATCTTGCTTGGTCAAGATCCTGTTTGTTGTTCATCAAAGTTAGAGGATTACAGGGTTATATTAATGATGACAGAAAGAAAGTCGACATCAATAATTCTGATTACATTCAGTAGGAGTCCCAAAATTATCTCGTCATGTTTTGGCTCATCAATTCAATGAAGCTAGAGATTGCTCGGACATATTTATTACTTGACGCAGCATTAAAGATATGGAAAGCTGCTTCTCTGACCTATTCTTAAATAGGTAATAAAACTCAAAATTTTGATATTCATAATAAATTGCACAACACAAAACAAGGAGATATGATTGTATCCCAGTATTTTGCGGAATTATGTGGGTTATGGCAGGAGTTAGACTACTCAGGACTTTCAAGCAGAATGCTCAAAAGATACTGTTAGATTCCAAAAAATGATAGACGAAGATTGGGTATTTGATTTTTTAGCAGGTCTTAACCCAAAGTATGATCATATATGAGGTACAATACTCAGAAAAGATCCTTTCCCTTCTGTTTAGCTCGCACATTCTCTTGTACAGCATGAAGAAAGTAGGTAAAATGTTATGCTACATACACCTATCATTGAAAAAGAAGGATTAGTAGCAAGTTCTACTGAAAAGCCAACACCTACAAATACCCCATCTAATAAGGATCACTTACACTGTGATTACTATGGAAAGTCAAGACATACCTGCAAAACTTATTGGAAATTGCATGGAAGGCCTAATCAGAGTTGTGGAAAACGAGGTGGCTCAGTGGTAAGTGGTCAGGCTCACTTGGATAATGGAAATGAAGTGTCTGAACCATCGTTAGCTAGGGGATTATCCAATGAGGAACTTCAAGCATTATGACAACTTCTCTCAAAGATAGACTATTCTTCCATAGTTAGTGCATCAAACCTTGACAAATTAGGTATTCAGTATTACAATTCTAAAGATAATCCTTGGATTATAGACTCTGGAGCTAACAAACATATGACATGCTCTCAAAAGAAATTTATAACATGCTCTCATGGAAACAACAGGGATAATGTTAGAATAGCATATGGGCCTTTTACTTCCGTATTTGGTATATGTTCTGTTAACTGTACTCCCAATATTACCCTATCCTCAGTACTTTATGTACCCTATTTTCCTATTAATCTTCTCTCTGTCAGTTCTATCACTAAGGACCTTAATTGCAAAGTTGAATTTTTTCTTGACTATTGTGTTCTTCAGGACCTTCACACAAGGCAGAGGATTGGAACTAGTAAACTATAGGATGGTTTATATGTCTTATAGGAAGAGTGCCCGACAGTTGCATATCAAATGATGTGATTAATAAGGAAATTCTACAGTGGCATAGGCAGTTAGGACATCCCTTGTTTTTTGTTCTAGCGAAACTTTATCCAAACTTGTTTAAAAGAACTTCAGCTAATTCTTTGTTTTGTGAACCATGTGAACTTGCTAAACACACTAGAAGTTCTTATCATTTATTAAATAATAAGAGTTTTGTTCCTTTTATGACCATTCATTTCGATGTTTGGGGTCCTACTCAAACCCCCTCTCTTTCTGGCCATAGATGGTTTGTGACCTTTATTGATTGTTGCACCCAATTGACGTGGGTTTATCTGATGAAAATTAAGAATGAAGTTTTTTCATGCTTCTAATAATTTCACAAAATGATTTATACCCAACATGATGCTAGAGATAAGATCTTATGGTCAGATAATGGTATGGAGTATATGGATGGAAAATTTCGTGCTTATCTAGGTTTTAATGGAATAGTACATCAAACTAGTTGTGCCTAGATTAGTGAACAGAACGGAGTTGTGAAAAGGAAGAAAAGACACATTTTGGAGGTTACACAATCACTCATGTTCACAATGAATCTTCGAAAGGGATATTGGGGTGAGCAGTCCTTTCAGCCGCCTATCTTATCAACAAAATGCCACTTTGAGTTTTAGATTTTAAAAGCCCTTTTGAAATATTACAAAGTACAAACCCTTATACTATACCTCCAAGAGTCATTAGGTGTGTTTGTTTTATTCATGCTTGGAATGTTGGCAAGTTGGAACCAAGAGCTTTGAAATGTGTGATTGTTGGATATTCTCCCACACAAAAAGGATATTATCACCCTCCGTCTAAGAAATACATTGTAAGTATGGATGTCACTTTTCTGGAATATAAGTCCTGTTTCATCACATCGCCAACTCCTCTTCAAGGGGAGAATGAGATTGATGACGAAGTGTTGCGTGACTCTAGAGATAATGTGATATAAGGAGAAAGAACAATTCATGGGGAGACAACTAGTTTTGTTCAAGAGGATCGAAGTCGACGCTTAGATAGACTAGACTTAAAAACATACTCAAGGTGAGATAAGACAGAAAAAGCCATCATGCAGTCTATGCCAATGCCATCCTCTTGGCTCAAAAACACTAGCGAGCTAGTATGTGATTTATCTGATGATTTAGATAAGTCAATTGCTCTTTGAAAAAGGTGTTAGAAGTTGCACTAAGCACCCAATTTCTAAATTTGTTACATATGACTCACTATCTCCTATCTATGGAGCCTTTGTCTTATCTGTTTCTTCCATGTCTATTCCATATGATTGGAGAGAAGCAATGAAAATTGTCCAATGGAAAGAAGCTATGATTGAAGAAATGAAGGCTTTGGCAAAAGAATGAGACTTGGGAACTTGTCACTGCTCTGAAAGGAACACGAACAGTTGGCTGCAAATGGGTATTCGTAGTGAAGCATAAGCCAGATGGATCCATTGAGAGGTAAAAGGTGAGATTCTTAGCTAAAGGCTTTACTCAAACATATGGAGTGGATTATTAAGAAGCCTTTGCCCCTATTGCTAAGATGAATACAATCAGAATTTTACTCTCGTGTGCAGCTAACTTGGATTAGGACTTACAACAATTCAATGTTAAAAATGCATTTCTTTATGGGGATCTGAAGGAGGAGATGTATACGGAGATTCGCCCAGGGTTCGAAGATGAGAAGACACAAGGGAAAGTTTGTTGGTTAAAAAAGGCTTTGTATGGGCTGAAACAATCACCATGACCATGGTTTGAAAAATTCAATCAGGCTATGATCTCCTTTGGTTATCAACAGAGTAATGCGGATCATATCTTATTTATCAAGAACTCCCAAAGTAAGATCACAATTCTTATTGTCTATATTGATGACATTATTGTAACTGGAAGTGATACAGAAGAGATGGCTAGGTTGACGAAACTACTTGCTCAAGAATTTGAAATTAAGGACCCAGGAAAATTACAATATTTCTTGGGAGTTGAAGTTGATAGATCAAGAAGAGGAATCTTTATCTCCTAGAGAAAATATGTCCTAGACTTATTAGAAATCGATATGATGGGTTAGTTGGGAGACTCATTTATTTTTCTCACACTAGGCCAGATATAACATTTGCAATTAGTCTGATAAGTCAGTACATGCATGATCCACGAGAACCATACTTACAAGCTGTATTTTGCATTTTGCACTATCTAAAGTCTGCTCTAGGAAAAGGCCTTATGTTCATTAACAATGGTCATCTTAAGATAGAAGCATTTACAAATGTTGATTGGGCTAGATCTTTAGATGATAGGAGGTCAACCACTGGTTATTGTATGCTCATAGGAGGAAAACTAGTTACTTGGAGAAGCAAGAAATAGAATGTAGATGCTAGATCTAGTGCAGAAGCTGAATATAGAGCTATGACTCAAGGTGTGTGCGAACTATAATGGGTAAAGAAGATGATGAAAGAATTACAACTGATAGATGAAGGAAGTTCATCTCTCTATTGTGATAATAAAGATGCCATTAGTATAGCTCACAATCCTATTCAGCATGATAGAACAAAACACCTAAAAATTGACCGACACTTCGTGAAAGAGAAACTTGTGAATGGCTCTCGGCAATTATTCCATGTGGGGTCAAATGAACAATTGGCACATGTCTTCACCAAAGGACTCTATAATAAATAGT
>JAOQMP010101760.1:0-15057 GCA_027563575.1 Erythroxylum pedicellare
CTTCACCAAACAATGATTTTCTTAGCTCTAATGGAAGCTCTAATCTTCCCCTTCCTTTTTCCCTTCTTGATCACTCTTAAAATCCCTCTTGAAGGTTAAGAAAAATCAAAACCTAGATTGCTCTCCTTTCTTTCTCTAAACTCACGAAACTCTCTCCCTTCTTTCTTCAATTTTGTTTCTTTTCCAAAAGCAAGACACCCCCTTTTCTTCTCTTTTACTCTATTAATGATTGCCTAAAGTCCCTTTTGCCCTAACTTTAATAGCTTATGGTTTTTAAGCTTAACTGACTTGCCAAAATTGTCCTCACACTCTCCCACTACTTTAATAGTTCAAAACCCTTAGTCTATGTCATATTATCTTATCCACATTAACAAGCTAATCAATTCCAACATAAATAATCTAGCAAGACCCCAAAATTAGTCTCATCATGCTAAAAATTTCTTTTAGGGGCCAACAAAGACTGTAGACATATGCAGGTACAACTGATCCCAACCTCAAACTCTTATATGTATGCAGTAGTTAGACTCTAGTTGGTATAACAGAGTAACTCCTTTGATCTTGAAAAATAATATTGCAATTTTGTGGTGAGTTTTGTAAACTTAGTGAATAGACCATTTTCGATGACTCACTCATATCACATAACACAACAGTTCATACTTCAAATTCATATACACTTCATGTCATCATATAATATACATCATTTCACCAATAATCATATAGCAGCACATAACACTTTGATCACTTATTCCATTTTTCACATTCAGAGCAGTCAAACAGTTTATTTCGATCACATAAAACATACATATCAATTATATATGCAATAAACATGAGACTCATTTCTAATTATTATTGTTATGACCGAGTGCCTGTAACTGTCCCGTATCTATTGTGGATACCGGGCTTATTAATAATTGTCCCTTTTCTGTTGAGGATACATGACTCATTATACATAATGAACCTTTGGCTCTTAATCACTTTTTAAGCTTTAAGCTCTTTTTCGGTGACTATTTAGGTCACAATAACTTTTGTCTATTCATGCATTCATGTAATGAAATGCATCATATTCACATATATTCAATCAATCACTTGTGTTTAATTTCACATTCACATTCACGTTTTTCAGCAGATCAACATCTGGTATTTAAAAATAATGTTAAGAATCACTTATTTCATTCACATTCACATGCAATGAAGCACTTCCTATATTATCACATTTATCAAACTCCTTGGACTATATATGTCTGGAATGGTCTCAATCACAATCATATCAGTAGTATTTCAATACATAAATTTAAAATAGAACAAACAATAAAAGTGAGACCATTTAGGTCGACTCAGAGGATGCTCCAGATTAACATTTGTTTCTATGATCCGAAACATCTAAATGTTGACTTTCAACCCTATGTATCAACTTCATGCAATACACACATTACTAATTGAACAATCACGTGAACATTCAATTATACACATATGTATATGTGTTATATGTAATGCATGCTCAATTTGACTATTCCTGGTATGTTTCCTTTATTCACATCTCATGATTATTCATAGTTCAAAACTTATATATGTCTAATTTGAGCTTAGGTTTATACCTCAATGAAACAAATTTATTCTAAGTTCATCACTCAATCATGCACTAAGGTTTATAGCTCAAATATACTTGATTATTATAATATCATCAATCAATCATTCACCAATATTATTCTAACATTATATGATCACACAATATCCAAACTCTTATTCATTCTTACTTGATACACATTACTCATCTCCTTATAACCATATTAGCATTTCTAAGAACACTTTTACATCAATCACTTAACCACTTACTTTAGCAACTATCTAGGTTTATTTCAAACCTCAATTAAATCCAAAATATCAAGATAAGTAAGAAGACAACATAGCATGATTATGCTTGTAGGTGCTCGTGCAATCATTTGATGATCCCTCTTTGTCACGATCATGGTGCAACTACCTCTTTGTCACGATCATGCTTGTGGACAATCATGCATTTGATAAGAAAAATGAGATATTTAGGTAATTCATTCTTCTAAACAAATGTTCCTATATGTTTTAAGTTTCTAATGACTCTAAGTTCATAAAATTTGGTTCACTATTCTACAAGTTATACTCAAAATACTACAAACTGTTCCCAAACCGCAACAATACATAGTACTCAACTTCAAATCAATATTTGAAACTCTTAGAGATAGAATTCAAATTCGATTCCTTCATGAAAAATAGTCATCTGTCTCTAGTTTAGTATAAAATTAAAATCATCTCATTTAGATGTGTATAGATTAATATATGGCCAAAATATGAATGCATGTTTCATGAAAACACTCCATCTAACATATTCCAGCACACTTCATCGTCATTTTCACCCTAGTTCATCTCTTTTGCTTGGTCTATCATTTCTAACTTATGTCCTCATTATTTTCTCCTCATTTTTACTTTCATTTAAGCTCAATTTCAATCACAAACAAATCATATTTTATGTTGATCATAACACCAAAAGCAGGACATCTACATATATATATATATATATATATATATATATATATACTCACACATTCATTAGCAACTTTCTGCATATGCCCAACTCTAATCTCACATTCATTTCACTTCTAACTATCACCTTAATTCTCCCCATTTCAAGAAACCTCATTACTTTCTTTCTTTATCTCTAAACTCATTTTAGTTTATCCCCAAAATAGCCAAAAAGAACCACGTTAATATACATTGAAAATAGAACATGAAATCTCCATTTATCTATCAAATTTTTTTGCACTTTTTCCCCACACCATTTTTAATGATCTTTCTATTTCAAACTCATCTTTTCCGTAACTTATGAAATATTGATCATCACAAACACAAAAAACAAGACATCAATATGTTCATTTCTTTATACATGTTCTAACATATATGAAACATTATTTTATGATCATTTAACCTCTAACTATCATCATATATGTTTCATTTAACAAATCATGAAGAACAATATGATACTTGTACAACTTCAAGATATTCAAAAATATCACTTAATCCTAGCTTTCCAAGCTTATACGATCATCAAACCTTCAAGGAGGAATAGGTTAGGTTTTTAGTAACAAGATAAAGAGATAGCAAAGATCTTGAAGAAACAAAGTGAAGAATAACAAGAACCTAACGTGATGAGGATGAGAGTGAGATGGGAATGAATGAAGAAAACGAAAATGAAGAAGAAAAAGAGAGCATAAGGCAATCGTGAGAGACAAAACAAAGATGATCTTTCAAATGTAAGTGACATGGGTGGGTTTAAAAAGCAATGTAACAATTACTTAGTGGGTGTCATGACATATGTCATGATACTTACCATATAAAATCAAATTAACACTTTGTAATACCATTTAATCTCTAGTTCATTTGTAATCCAATTTCTAATCCAACTGTCTCACAATTTTCAATATCACATTCCTAGCAAATCCTAATACAATTTGCCTATTATTTCAAGTGTCATTTGACACTTATTTCTATTACCATTAATTCATTACCTTACTACTTGACATTTTTTCTACTTCAAAAATACTCATAATTTTAGAAAACTTTTTAAATTTTCACAAAAATTCTAAATTAATATTTATGCTCATCAAATCAATTTTCAAGGAAAATATTCACTATTCTCATCATAAAAATTTAAAAATCATTTAAGATCAACTATGCTCAGTAAATGTCAAATAAGTGCATGTATAGTCATTGTAATGTATGCAATTATCAAATTCACGTGTATGTATGCTAATGATGCATGAGCATGAAATGCATTTCCTAATTTCTCAACAATATCCCTCATATTCAATATTCTAGGGTTCTAACCTTTAACATGGAAAAAACGAGACGTTACAATTCTCCCATCTTTAAGAAAATTTGCCCTCGAAATTCTTACTTGATTGATCGAATTGGTGGGATATTGTCTTCTCATGTGCTTCTCCGTTTCCCAGGTAGCCTTCTCGCTCAAGTGATTTTTTTCAAAGGACCTTCACCAATGAAATTTCTCAATTTTTTAGTTATCTCGTCTGATATCCCACTATCTTGATCGGCTCTTCAACATAACTCAAATTACTAGCAACTTCAATATCTTAAACTAGTAGCACATGCATCGAATCAGACCGATATCTCCTGAGCATACTCACATGGAATATATTATGTATCTGGGACATCTCAATCGGTAAGCCTAACATGTAAGCCAATAATCCAATCCTCTCTAGGATCTCATAAGGACTAATATATCTAAAGCTCATCTTGCCCTTTTTACCGAAATGCTTATTATTTTGATTCACTTAATTCCTACTACATATTAATTTCACTTATCAACGGTATCTCGAATCCATTATGGCCTTCAACTATTCTTAGGCCTCCTTCATTTCAATGTAACTAGGAACGACTCTTTCTATTGTATAACACCTCAAACTATGTCATATCGATACTACTATGATAATGATTGTTATAAACAAATTCAATCAGGGCTGTGTTTTGATCACAAGTTCTTAAGAACTCCAAAATATAAACTTTAAGTATATCTCCAACAGTTAAAACTGTTGGCAAATCAAACATTCAATCACACATTCAACCACTCACTTCTTCATCGTTGGTCGGTAAATGTTGTTTCAGCATATTACTACTAGGACGTACAACATAGGTTGTTATTTGTGCATTCTTTAATAATCTCTTTACTCAATCATTTGTATCGAGTACTCATACTTTTTACTACAATCACAAAATATCAATTTTCCTATTCAAACTCAAAATTCAGATTCATTTTCAATTCCTTAATAAGATTCACAACTCTGAATCCTTACTTTGGGCTTTGCTAATCCTTTAATGTAAAATTGATTTTAAATTTATTATGGCTAATAACACTTCATTTTGCCCTAATTCCAACTCGATCATTCCATAATGTTTATAGAACTAGATTTGATAATCTGGATATCGAAATTTGTACTATGCTACAATTGAAATTTCTGCTTAATGCATCAGATAATTGACTAGCTTTACTAGATAATACTAATTTATACAATCATGATCTTTACGTAACTCTTTCCATTATCTAAGTCTCGTATTTAATTCTTTCTGACTCAAAATGTTTTTCCAAACTTTAATGATCTGCATAAATATCTGAAAAGTTTCGTCATATACAATGTCTCCAAATTTTCAAAATAATTTCTACTACTGCAAGTTCTAAATCATGTATCAAATAATTCAACTCACAAGAACTTAATTGTCTCAATGCATATATAAAAATCACTTTATTAAGCTGCATCAGATTACATCCTAATTCCTGATGTGATACATTACTATATACTACGAAATCTCCAAATGCAAATGGAATAACTAACACTTGTGTTGTAATTATTTGATGTTTTAATCCCTTAAAAGTTTTGTCAAAGAGCTAAGGTCAATAGAAACCACTCAACAACTCCTCGTAGTATCCAATATCTGACTAATTCTAGAAAACTCCAAATCTTATATATATATTCCTTAGAGTTTCTCACTTTTTCATTATCTCTATTTTCTTTGGATTTCCCAATATGCCTTGTTCGGGTGCTATATGACTCCAACATATTCCTTAATCTAACCAAGTTTCATACTTACTGAACTTGACATATAATTGTTTCTTCCTCATAATAAATACGACTAACCTTGAATGTTCAAAATATTTCTCTTTACTTTTTGAATACACTCAAAATATCATCTATGATTATAGTTACTAATTGATCCAAGTCAGGTTGGAACATTTTATTCCTCAATGTCATAAATGTTGCCAGGGCATTTGTCAAACCTTACAGGTATCACACATAACTTGAGATGCCCATAACCCGTTCTTGAAATTCTTAAGCAACAAGTTCCTCAGATAAGGTAATATTATCTCTTGTTTTTTCTCAGTCTCTCGATTGACTTCTTTTCTTGAATGATTTTCTCCATTCATTCGATTTCTTCTAATTTCTCATTGACTTATTATAATGTCTATTCATTCATACTAGTTTCTCCACACATTTTAATTTATCTGCAACTCTCAATTTTTCTGCAACTCTCAATTTTTCGAACACACTCAAGTCTAACTTGTACCTTCATAATATGTGAATATAGAATACCTTGTGGACTTTAGTTCCTTCAGCAATAGTAGAACTAAATCACATTCGAGGATAAATCACAATAGTATAATATTGATGTCATATTCAATAATACATCCACCAATACAAATATGTTGAATCTTTATCTGTCATATCTAACCATATATTATTTCTTATTTCTAAATATCCATAAACTTTCATTTTCTCACATTTTGACATATCATCATTCTTCTCATTATTTCTATAAGCTCAAACTCTTAATAAATGCTGCATGTGAATCATATAAATGCAGCTTAGACTGGGGATCAATTGCTACTGCCTATTATGATATATCTAAAATGCATGTAACTTAACATACATTTCTAAACACGCCCATGTAAGACACTAAGCCTAAGCTCTAATATCAATTTGTAACATCCCACTTCCACCGAGCATGTACCTGTACATTGAGGACATTCGAGCACATGCCCTGGGAAAGCGACATGTTAGGACAATCACATCAACTCATTATAAAATGGTTGTCTCAAGCCATAACACATCTCGAGCAGACCAGTAATCATTTTGGCCCAATACAAAACATTTCTAGTCATACAGTTAGTACACTTTTCAATTCATATAAATACTATACAATAATCGCGGAATACAATTTTCAAAATACAAAGAAAGACTATAGACATATGTAAGTACAACTAATCCTAACCTCTAACTCTTATCTGTATGTAGTGGTTAGACTCCAGTTAGTTTAAAGGGGTAACTCCTCTAAGCTTGAAAAATAATGTTGCAATTTTATGGTGAGTTTTGCAAACTCAATGAGTGGATCATCCTCAATGGCTCGCTCATATCACATAACATAATAGTTTATACTTCAATTTCATATACACTTCATGTCATCATATAATACACATCATTTTACCATTAATCATATAGCATCATATAAAACTTTGATCACTTATTCTACATTTCACATTTAGAGTAGTAAAACAGTTCATTTCGATCACTTAAAACATACATATGAATTATATATGCAATGCACATGAGACTCATTTTCAATTGTTATTGCTGTGACTAAGTGCTTGTAATTGTTTCGTATCTCTTGTGGATATCGAGCTCATTAATAACTGTCCCTTATTTGTTGAGGATATAGGGCTTATTATACATAGTGAGTCTTTAGCTCTTAATCACTTTCTGAGCTTTAAGCTCTTTTTCAGTGGCTACTCTGGTCAAAACAACCTTTATCTATTCATGCATTTATGTAATGAAATACATCACATTCACATATATTCAATCAATCGCTTGTGTCCAATTTCACATTCACATTCACATTTTTCATAAGCTCAATGTCTAGCATTCAACAATAATGTTGAGAACCACTTATTTCATTAATATTCACATGCAATGAAGCACTTCCTATGTTATCACATTTATCAAACTTCTCGGACTATTTATGTATGGAATGATCTCAATCACAATCATATTAGTTGGATTTTAATATAGAAATTTAGAACGGAACAAATAATCAAAGTGAGATCATCTAGGTCGACTCACAGTATGCTTTAGATTAGCATTTTCTTCCATGATCCAGAGCATCTAAATGTTGATTTTCAACCCTGATTGTCATCTTCACGCAATACACACATTGCACACACACATTAATAATTGCACAATCATATAAACATTCATGTGTACACATATGTATAATGCAAGCTCAATTTGACTATTCCGGGTATGTTTCCTTTATTCACATCTCATGATCATTCATACTTCAAAACTCATATATGTTTAATTTGAGTTTAGGTTTACATCTCAACGAAACAAATTTATTCTAAGTTCATCACTCAATCATCCACTAAGGTTCATAGCTCAAATATACTTGATTATTATAATATCATTAATCAATCATTCACCAATGTTATTCTAACATTATATGATCACACAATATCCAAACTCTCATTTATTCTTACTTGATATACATTACTCATCTCCTTACAATCATATTAGCATTTCTAAGAAAATTTTTACATCATTAACAACTCATAACTTCCTAATTGAGATACATTCATATCAAGTCGATCCATTCTTCAATTCTAATGTCAATTAGCATCATAAACTTATCAATCACTTAACCACTTACTTTAGAAACCATCTTGGTTCATTTAAAACCTTAATTAAGTCCAAAACATCAAGATAAGTAAGAAGACATCAGTGCAAGATCGTGCTTGTGTATGATTGTGCAACCAATTGATGATCCCTCTCTGTCACGATCATGTTTGTGTACGATCATGCATTTGACAAGGAAAATGACGTATTTGGGCAATACATTCTTCTAAACAAATGTTCCTATTTGTGATAAGTTTCTAGTGAAACCAAGTTCACATGATTTGGTTCAGTATTCTACAAGTTATACTTAAAATACTACATACTATTCTCAAACCGCAATAGCACACATTACTCAACTTCAAGACAAAATTTGAAACTTTTAAAGATAGAATTTAAATTTGATTCCTTCATGAAAAATATATCCAATTGTCTCTAGTTTAATCTAAAATTTAAAATCATCCTATTTGGATATGCACAGATCAAGATATGGCCAAAATACAGATGCATATTTCATGAAAACACTCTATCTAATATATTCCAGCACACTTCATCATCATTTTCATCCTAGTTCATCTCTTTTTATTAGAATATCATTTCTAACTTATGTCCTAATTATTTCCTACTCATTTCTACTTACATTTCAACTCAATTTCAATGGCAAACAAATCATATTCTATGTTTGATCATAACACCACAAACAAAACATCTATATATATATACATTCATTACCAAGTTTCTACACATGCTCAACTCTAATCTCACATTCATTTCACTTCTAACTATTACCTTAATTCTTCTCATTTCAAGAAACTAAAATACATCCTCTATTTAGCTCTAGACTCATTTTAGTTCATCTCCAAAACACCCAAAAAGATCCACATAAATATACAATGAAAATAGAACATGAAACATTCATTTATCTATCAAATTTTTTTGCACTTTTTTTGCACACCATTTTTAATGATCTTTCTATTTCAAACTTGCCTCTACCACAACTTATGAAATATTGATCATCATAATCATAAAAACAAGACATCAATGTGTTCATTTCTTTGCCCACATTCCAACATATATAAATCACCATTTTATGATCATTTAATCTCTAACTATCATCATATATGTTTCATTCAACAAATCATGAAGGATAATATGATACTTGTACAACTTCAAGATATTCAAAAATATCACTTAACCCTAGCTTTCCAAGCTTATACGATCATCAACTCTTCAATGAGGAATAGGTTAGGTTTTTAGTAACAAGATGAAGAGATAGCAAAGATCTTGAAGAAACAAAGTGAAGAATAGCAAGAACCCAACGTGATGAGGGTGAGAGTGAGATGGTCATGAATGAAGAAAACGAAAATGAAGAAGAAGAAGAGAGCATAACACAATTATGAGAGACAAAAGAAGGATGATCTTTCAAATGTAAGTGACATGGGTGGGTTTAAAAAGCAATGTAATAATTGCTTGGTGGGTGTCATGACACATGTCATGACACTTACCACATAAAATCAAATTAACACCTTGTAATATCATTTAATCTCTAGTTCATTTGTCACCTAATTTTTAATCCAATTGTCTTCCAATTTTCCATATCACATTCCCAACAAATCTTAATACCATTTTCCAATTATTTCACTACCATTTGACACTTATTTCTATTACCATTAATTAATTATCCTGCATCTTGGCATTTTTTATAGTCCAAAAATACTCATAGTTTCAGAAAAATTTCAAAATTTCACCAAAAATTCTAAATCAATATTTATACTCACTAAATCAATTTCAAATCAAATATTCACTATTCACATCATAAACATTCAAAAATTGTTTGAAATCAACTATATCTGGCAAATGTCAAATGAGTGCATGTACAGTCATTGTAATGTATGCATTTATCAAATTCACTTATATGTATGCTAAATAATGCATGATCATGAAATGCATTTTCTAATTTGTAAATAATATCTCTCATATTCATTATTCTAAGGCTCTAATCCTTAACATGGAAAAAATGGGATGTCACAAAGCAACCTGCTTTCTTTGTAATGAATGCTTAGGCTAAAGCTAGATGGGGTCAAAAGGGGTTGGATAAAGTAATGTTGAGGGAAGATGAAACATTTTTTTTCAAATTTTCAAATGAAGCAAATTTAAATGAGATAGTAGAAAAAGGACTATGGCATGTTAGAGATCAACCTCTTTTCATCCAAAAATGGAGGCATGGAATTGAGCTCTATAAAAGCAAGATTGATATTCTTCCAATGTGGGTTAACTTTTATAATTTGTCAATAGAGTTCTGGATAGTTGATGGGCTAATTTTTCTAGTGAGTTCCTTAGGAAATCAAGTTTTTATAGATTACCAAATAGCAACTATGGAAAGGATTTGCTATGCAAAGTCATGTATTGAAATTCAGAGAAATTCTTCATTCCTTGATAACCTTATTGTATTAAGACTAGGTGGATCTGGAGAGCTAGAGAGGTGAAATACCTTTCACTTACCCTTGGAAGCCTAGCAACTCCACAACAAAATGGCTTCTTACTTGACGAGTTTTAAAAACTGGTTGGCAAGAAGAACTATTGGAGTCTGCACATAGCAATATTCCCTTAGGAAAAGACATTAAAAGAATCTAAAGCAAGAGAAGAAGAGACGATAAACAATATTGGCTCAAATAACTCTCACAACCTTATAGAAATGAAGGAATTAGCTTTGGTACCAGTTGAAGAAGCAATAGCAGAAGAAGTGGAAATTGTAAGAATGACTTAATTATAACCAAGTGAGCCATTAAAGTATGCATGTAAAAGTTCATAGGTAGTAGTTAAGATTAAGGAAGTGGCCCTAGAGAAAATTGGAGGTGATAAAAATGGCATTATTAGTGTAAGGGATAAAGTGTCTGTTTTTGAAGATACTAACCCAGATTCCATAAGCAATATCCCAGAACTAGAAGTCTCTAATTAAAAAGGGACTAAAGAATTCAAAATGTAAAATAATAACACTAGAAAAAAGTTTGCTAGAAAGAAGGGGAAACAAAACATCAAAAACAAAGGGGAATCCCCCTATAAATATTAGTCCTAGTTTGGAATACTAAAAAAGTCCATAGTGATAGAGGTTGTGAAGGATAAGAAGCCTACTTAATAGGCCTTCTTGAAACTCAAATAAAATAATCTCATACTCTTTTTAGTTCTAAGTTTCTGGGTGCTAATTGAGATGTCATATCAAATCATAACTCGCATTATAATGGTCAAATTATTTACCTGTATAACACTGATATGATTAGAGAGCATATTGTGGAAGAAATAGACTAGTACATTCACTTGTAATGTCAGCTGAGAGGCATGAACCTTGTTTTTGATTTAACATTAATTTATGCTTTCAATTTTGGTTTTCAAACGAATAAGATTTGGTTGGATTTGTAAAATGTACAACTAAGAATTCAAAATCCCTAGCTTGTTGTAGGAGATTACAACTACTTTCTAAACTCAATCGAAGTAGAGGGTGGTAGGAAATTCAATTTTGGTTCAACAAAGGAACTCTCTAGTTTTTTAATGAAGATGGATTTGGTATATCTTAGTTCAACTAGTAGATTGCTGACCTAGTGTAATAACCAACATGGTAGCTTGCTTATAAGGAAGAAGTTAGTCAAATCACTAGTCAATTTTGTTTAGTTAAATTAGTTTCCTAACTTTTCATCCAATTTCGAGAGATTTGATGTCTGATCACTCCTATATGCTAATACAAAGGATTGTCAAAAATAGAACAGTGGGGACCCTTTTTAAATTCTTCAATAGTATCTCCCAGATAAAAGGATTCTCAACAATAATCAATAGATGTTGGAGTTATGATATAGAGGGTTTAAAATCCTATCAACTTATGCAAAAAATAAAAAATTAAGAAGGCTGCTCTTAAGAACTTCATAATTGGAAGAAATTAAAACCTAACTACCCTTAAGGGGAAACTAGTTCAAACACTAAAAGCCTATTATGACTCTCCCCAAAATGCAAACCTTACATTGACAAAGGTGAAAAGATTACAAGAATATCAAGCTCTTGGACTCTATAATTCAATTCTCAAACAAAAAGATAGACTAAATTAGTTGAAATATAGAGACTCCAACATTAAGTTCTTCCACTCTATCATGCTTGCTAGGAGAAATGTTAAAAAAAAATTTGTGCTGCAAGACACTAGTGGATTGAAATACTCATATCAAAATAGCTTACAAGAACTAGCTATGAGCTACCACCTGAAGCTGATGGGAATTGAAGATTTTACTCTTCCAAGCTGTAATGCATAAAGATTGTTTAACTACATAATTTATGAAAGAATAAAAGAATTTATGGTGTCCCCTAATACTGAACTTGATGTCAAAAGAGTCCTCTTTAGTTTGCATCCTTCAAAATCACCAGGGCCTAATGGTTTCTCTCTATTATTATTTCAAAAGACATAGGAAATTAGTGTTATGCTTTTCACTAAGGTAGTGCTAGAATTCTTTGCATCCTCCAAATTTTTTCAACAACTAATCCACACATTCATCTGCTTAGTTCCTAAAAAGCAAAAACCCTTGGAGAATGCAAGACTTTAAACTAATATCATAATGTAACACTGTTTATAAAGTGATTTTGAAACTCTTAGCTAAAAGATTCGAGGTAGTAATCACTTTTATTATTAACTCAACATAGGGGGCATTTATTCCTAACATAAATATTAGGGATAATATTCTCCTACTACAAAAACTTCTAAAGGAGTATAATTCAGGTAAAAATCTCAAAATTTGCTCAACCAAAATTGACTTTTACAAAGTTTTTAATACAATTAGTTGGAAGTTTATCCGAATATATCTTGAAGCATTGCAACTGCCCCATAGATTTGTGAATTATATAATGACTTACATCTAATCTCCTACTCTATGTGTGTTAGTGAATGGATTTTGCACAAAATCTTTGAATAATGCAAAGGGAATTAGACAAGGATACCCTTTATCTCCATACTTATTCATCCTTCTAATGGACGAATTATCTAGGCTACTACATAAGTTAATCTTTTATAATGAAGGCTTTCAATATCACTACAAATGTAGTGTAGTTAACCTCACCCATCTCATGTAAGTTAATGATCTGATACTTCTATGTGGAGCTAATGCTCACTCCATAAGCATCATGATGCAAGTTTTGAAATTATTTGCTAAATGGTTGGGATTAAAATGCAATACCGAAAAGAGCAACCTATATCTAATAGTTGATGTGAGGAATCTAGCTGAAAAAAGGAGAATTGTAGGACTTAATGTACATTATGTTATCTAGGAATATTAATCACATCCTCCAAAAATAAATTTAATGATTGTTTGCCTCTCATTGAGAGGATAAAATCAAGAGTGAATGCATGGCAAAACAACTTTCTTTTATATATTGCCAGACTCATCTCGATTCTTAGCAATTTGCATATGCACTGGATAACTCACATTGCATTGTGAGGAAGGTTACAAAAGAGATTGATAGAATAATTAAAGCATTCTTATGGACAAGTAGGACAGAAAACGTGAAGGATGCAAAGATTAAATAGCGTGAGGTTACTGTACCGAAGAAACATGGACTGCGTGGGATCATTTCCATTACAACCATGCAAAATTTGCTGGTGTGTAAAAGTCTTTGGAGACTCTATACATATCATAAAACAATATGGATCAAGTGGATTCATGAGTATCACCTCAAAAACATGAACTTCTAGCAAGTTGCTTGCATGTTATGTCTAATTGCTATTGGTTGTGCTTGCTTTCATATCTTGATTTTGGTTACAAATTATGGTATTTTTAATCCAAATTTAAATGAATCGAGTGAAAATGGTCATAAATGTTTTCTGAAGATTGAAGGGAATGTTTTGTGAATTTTGAATGAAAAATGAAAGCTCACGTAAATTTTGCTTAAAAAGGAAAAAAAAGGAGAAAAGTGGTGATTAAGGTGTCACCCCTGTGACTACTCTTTTGCACTCAATTTGAGTCTGACACATACAGGTCTTTGACGGAACAATGAAACAATCCTTAAACCTAGACTTGGCCTATAAATAGAAAGAGGAAAGCCAACTAAAGGGGGAGGGGGGGGGGAAGTTGAACTGAGAGCTAGAGAGTCAGTTAGAACAAAAAAAGATCAAAGAGGGAGGTAGAGAGAAAAGCTTCGGCTTAGAAGATAGAAGAGAGAAAGAACAGAGAAAGGAAGTAGAGTTGGAAGCAGCGTGAGCAGTCGATCATCTAGGTGAGAACCAAGTAGAAGAAATAGGTAAGAGCCAATGCAGAAAGCTTGAGAGTGGTAGGAGATCACCACAACTCTCTCATTAGAACACTTGTTTGCTCATTCTATTTATTATTTCTTTATTTTTTTCTAAACTTACTCCTCTTTTAGTTGATAGACTCATACTCTTTTAGCTTTTGATAGTTCATTTTAGTTATTCACTTAGTTTATTGATTTAATACTTCTCTTATATTGATAAAGATGAGATTGAAGTATTTGAAGATGATGAATCTTGTTTATTCCAAATGGTCTGATTAGTTTTTCTTGAGGATTAATGTATTTATTTTAGTCAAATATGCATGATTAAGGGACTGTTTTGTTGTCTTATATTTGCTATAGTTTCTAAACTGAATGGATGTAAAAACATGACCAAACTTTGCATCATTTTGGTATTAAATGAAGGATTGAGAGAAGAAGTTAATATGGAATGAGAAACTATAGATGCTTAGGTTAAGAATTAGAAATATATTAACTTAAGTGGTAATTATTAGTCAGGTTTCCATAATTAATTAGATAATAAACTAGTCGAATATGAAAGTTAGATTATTTTGTTATATGAATTGATTTTAGAACC
>JAOQMP010101778.1:0-15053 GCA_027563575.1 Erythroxylum pedicellare
CTAACTTACTTCTAACCTTCCCATATTAATTTTAACTTAATTCAAATCCTTCCATCAATTTCTAATCTCTATTTATGACACTAAATTAATGACGATATTCAAAATTAATCAGAAAATGGAATAATTGACCAAAACCTAAATAAAAAGCTAAATAACAAATCACAAAAATTGGAAAAATTTTCGGGGTCCAACATACCTAGTAGTTTATTAGTAAGTTTTTTCTTATTAATTGTATTACTTGAGAGCGTGGTTATTGAATTTCCTCTTGGAAGTTAGATAATAAAATAATGTTTATGAAGAGTAATCTTAGCTTCTTAGTTTTATATAAGAAGAAAACCACTGTTTGGTAACTAGAACTCGATAGTGAGCCTTTTCTCGGCCTTTCGAGGGGTGTAGCATTTTATCGATCAACTTTCTTAAAGGTACAAATACGGGGAAGGTATCTAGCCTTTACATATGAATTTGACTTTATGAATCCCTTTTGAATAAGGGGCTTAGCGATCTACAACTGAGTCTTCTTCACATCGCAAATAGTCTATTGAATTTGAAATTGTAATGTCGTTAGGAAGATGCAAACCAAGTTTTGGACAAAAACTTGGATATGTCTTTATCAACTATTGATTTCTTACATATTGTTTCCATATACACGAAACATATTTTCAACAATTTAGACATTGACATTGATACATGTATGACTAGTCAGTTATTTATATTGTGTTTGTTTTCTAATTCCTAGAAATATTGAACATCTTTATGTTTAAATTTTGTCGTTATATTTTAAAATGATCATTTATAGTATTGCTACATTTCATTAAAAGTAGGGGATATTAAGATTTTTAACTTAAATCATATGTAATGTTTAAGAGAAGATCCCATTTCATTTTCTTATAACATAAGAAAAATTTTGTTTATGGTTGTAGACAAATGCTTTGTGGTAAGTGATAATGTCATTTAGTTTGCAATCAATGTTACATTTTCTTAGTCAACATTTCTAATCTCTTGTATAAGAAAATTTCTAAGGTAAGACAAGTAAGAATATCATATTGTAAGCTTTAGTTTGAATGAAATCGTGTTTCTTTCCTATACACATTGCCATTGAATTCAATCATTGAATAACATTCTAAATTCATTTTTTCATTATTATACAAAATGATGGCTACGAAATTTACATATATTATATCTTAAAAATTTTGTGTGGGATTTGATTTATCAATCAGAGATTATGGCAAGTTCATATGTTTATGTTGTGTGTATATATAGCAAGCACCCCAATTTGATCTTTAAAATTTGAATGTTGTTTACTTCTTTTTGATATCCATAGACAACTGTTGTTTGCCATCTCTTCTAATGGATCATGTGATACCTCAACCGTTTTCCTCATTAAAGAGCCACCAACTATTGCATCTATGGTCCTTGCATTGGTGGATTCACTTTATTATAAAATGTTTGTAAAAGGAACTCCTTTGGCAAGTTGTGACATGAATAGCTCCTTTGCAATTCATTGAATTTCTCTCATGCCTCGTATAAAGAAAGGGGGAGTATTTAGCCAAAAAGGCTTGCACTAGTTGCTCTTATATTGTGACAATTTTTGGGTTGAGAGAGTTCAACCATACCTTGGCTTGATCTTTAAATGTAAAAGAAAAGAGTCTCATCGTGGCTGCATATTTTGACAGTCCATTGTATTTAAACATATCATAAATCTCCAGGAAGTTGGCAAAATGAGCATTAGGATCCTTATTGGCCAGGCTATAAAATTAGATGTTGGTTTATAGCATATTTAGCAATACTAGTTTGATTTAGAATATATTGGTTTGTATTGGTGGTCTCGTTATCCCTTTTGGATTAGCATTGAAGCTTGACCTCAATAAATCCATAAGGTTTCTTCGTTGTTCTCTTTGATTTCATTCCTCTGCCATTATTCTTTCCATCGCTTTATGGAATCTTGCTTTTCAAATATCCCTCTTTCACTTGGTGATGTCATAAGCTTGTGTATCATTTACGTTACTCAAACTCCTTGTGAATTTTATGTTCATACACCTGCAATCATATAAGAAAAAAGTATCAAACTCTTCACATAAAAAATAATTCAAATTGGATAAGATGCTAAAATTTCACTCCCTAGTAGCGACATCAAAAACTTATTTGCTATTTTTATGCTATACCACAAGTATACGAGTCATATATAGTACAACTACCAAGAGGATTGAATATAGTCACCTAAAAATTTAAATTACACTTTGTCTAAGTGTGCAAAAGATTGGATTAACTAAAAATTAAAGTAAAATAGTAAAACTTGATGATTGAACAAAAACGATAATAATGAAATTGAAGTTACTTAATGGTGGAAACTAAGGGATTATTTTATCCTTGTTTTATCTTCCCTTCACCTTATGAATTCAACTATGCTTGATCCTATATAGTCAAAGGTTTTGATTACCCTTTCTTAAGATCTAATCAGGTAATCCTAATTGAAATAAAAAAAGTTGAGTTTTAATCTCTCAAATTTTCAAAACTATTCCTAACTACTCAATTAGATTTAAAGCAATTCCAAAGATAATTAACTCACAAAAAGGATCTCTCTTCAACTGCTTATAACCTACTGTTTATAAAACTATTAAGGTTCTAACTCCTATTGAGTAACTTAAAATAAATATCCTGATTCAATCTCTTGATTCAAAAGTATGAGGATAAAAAATATCACAAAGCTATAATATATTTAATTCAACAAGGAAAAATTTATGTAAAACAATGTAATAATAACACACTAATATAGATTTACCCATGTATAATCATTTTGATAACACAACATTTCAATTTTCCATACAAGGCAGTGAAATAGAAGAAGAGAAGAGAATGAAGTCATCTTGAAGCCTTAATTTGGAAAATTTAGGAAGCTAAAGTTGATCTTGATGTTTCCACTTTTGATTTTCTTTCTTGTGATATGTAGCCCCTATTTTTGTTTTTTTAAAAATTTTTTGGTGTCTATGCCAGCTCTAAAATCTACCTCCTTTCTATATCCTTCATAATATACTTTTATAGAAAAATACTAGGTTGTCTGGAATATATATGGTCAATTACTAATATGTGCTTAATTGTTGATACATTGAATCCACGACATTTAGTGATTAATGCTTTAAAATGCTTAAGACACACTTTAGTTCATATTTGATTTCATATACAATTTGGAAGATAATAGCTAAAGTGAGTCGAAAGTATACTTGTTGGGCCATCTTCTTGAGATTTATACTCAATTGTCTTCATAGAGCAAGAAGGAGAAGGATTAGAGCAAGAGTAGAAATAAAGAATGGAAAAGTCATGAACATGAGATGCATCTCATGAACATGACCAATAAGTCATGGCTTATGTGTGATGTACGTGACTTTGCCACCTATGCACTCGAAAAACATGGTTTTGACTATAAATATAATATGTTATGACAGTAGATAAACAGAGTTGAATTTCTTCACATTATTTGGGTTTCGGGAGAAAAAGAGGCGATAGAAAGCTATTTCTTGGAGATTCATAGAGAATATGGAGGGCTAATGTCTCGACCCTAGTTCAGAGGTGAAATTGATGTCAAGGAGTGCATTTAAGCATATCGTCTTTATGTATCATTTTCTTTCCCTCTTTACAGATTCTTTACGTTATCTTATGTCTATTGAATTGGTATTGTGTAAGAATGATATCTTAATGCTCTATTAGATTGTTTTTTTATGAAAAACTATTGCTAGAACTTCGAATATGATACTTAATAGTTGTGTTTGGATTCATTTGTGGCAACTAAGGTATCAAATCATTAAAGATAACGTAACCTAGGTTAAATAACTTAAGCTTATGTGCTTATTGCTTAGATTGATCTATTTTTCTTACTCATAATGAAACTGTCTGATTAAACTTAGCGATCTTGTTCTAGGTTGTCCAATAGCTAAGGTTAATTAAAGAGCTTATTTTAACCAAATACAACCTAAGGAAAAATTAAGAATAACAAAGTATGATTAATAGCTCAAAGAGAGGTGTGAAAATGATAATGTAATGATGTATGTTAAATTGTGCATAGGCCGAGATTAAACCAAAAAATCGGATTTCAAACCATTCACCAATTTTCTCATTTTGCTACTTTTTAATTTGAGTTGCTTTTAAATATTCAATCTCACTTTGTTGTCTAATTTGCATCAAACATAACCCCCTATTTACATACACATATAATTTAGGAAAATAATTGGATTTAATTTTTGTGGGATCGAACTAGACTCATCACTGTTATAGTTTTAGGTCTAGTTATTTTGAGTAGTTTTGTGATGTGCTACATCAATTTTGGAGTCATTGACAGGTATTAATATCCATTATTTTCTGAATTTATTTTATTTTATCTTATTTTTGATTAACTTCTTTTCTTGTTTAGATAGTTAGGGTGCATGAAACGATCTTCTCATTCTAGTGAACTACAATTTGATCCTGAAATTGAAAGAACACTATATAGATCGAGAAGAAAATTTGCATAAAATTTTGAGGATCCATTACCATTTGACAGGAGAATTGATTCTTTAACAAGAATTCAATAGCCTTGGATTTACTTTTTGATTCTTCTGGTGATTCAATTTCTGAAATAGATTCTAACATAGTAGAGCAAAATAATGATTGCATTGTTAAGTAGTTAGCTGCTCCTGATTTCAACCATCAACCTTTATGCATTGATTTTCTTACTATTGATGTTGCTTTTGAGCTTAAATTTGATGTAATTCATCTTTTGTCTACTTTTTGTGGTATGCCCTCATAAGCACCTCAATAAGTTCCATGTAGTCTATTCTACTATAAAGCCAATTGAGATATAAGAAGAGTTGATTAAATTGAGGGCATTCTTAATCTCATTGGGGAACACCGCTATACATTGGATCTACTACTTACCCTCTAGATCGATCAGTACTTGGAATAAGATACAAAGAAATTTTCTGGAGAAGTCCTTCCTTGCCTCTTGAGCTATGAATATTCAGAAGGAAGTATGTGTAATTCGACAACACCATGGGGAGACATTATATGAGTACTGGGAGCATTTCAAAAGGTTGTATACTAGTTGCCCTTACCATCAAATCAATGGATAACTCTTGATCCAATACTTTCATAAGGGGATTCTGCCATAAGAAAGAAGTATGATAGATGCAATATGTGGAAGTGCATTGGTAGATAAGAAACTTATTGAATTCAGAAATTTAATTTCCAACATGGCTGCTAACTCTTAACAATTCATTATTGGAAAGGACTCCAGACTATTAAAATTCAATGAAGCTAGTACTGCCACATTAGAGCAACATATAGCTTGGTTGACATCTCCAGTGAGACAAATGATTATAAATTTTCACAATGATAGGAAATCTAACTGATATGTGTCTAACCTTGCAAGCAAGAGTCATCCATAAAATAAATGAATACTTTTGGAAGTTTTCTGGGTCAACCATAAAAGAAGTATGATCCTAGCTACCCTATGCACACAATTCAGAATGGAAGAATCCTCTATTCAACAATTATGGACAACAAGGACAATAACTAAGCTATTACTAATAACCATATCAAAGACAAGCTCAACCATCAAACTATGGACCTTTATTGGAAGACATGATGAAAAAATTGGCTCAAAATATTGCTCAAATTCAAAATAGTACTCTACAATTCCAACAACAAACAAGACCTAGCATTCAGAATCTAGAGAATAAATTAATTCACATAGCTGCTACTGTTAGCCAATTGGAAAATCGTAATTTAGGTAAACTTCCCTCTCAAACAATTGTAAACCTAAAAGAGAATGCAAGTGCTATCACCCTGATAAGTGGTAAATAAATAGAGGCACCAGATAACACTCCTTTTATTAAAGATGATGTAGAAATTGAAAATTTAACACCCCACTCTCCTAAGACACGTACCCGACATCCTAAGTGATATTCAAGTGAAAATCCCACAAAAGTGGCGTGCTAGTAGCCGTCAATCAGTAAAACCTTTGTATAATTTTTTTATCCAAAATAACACAAGCGTATGTAGAAATCAATAATCAAATTCAGGCCCATTCTTTTCTTTCATAACATCAAAATCACATTTAGTATTATTACACTCAAGATCATTCTCATTAACAAACCTTTCCACTTTGGAAAGTTATTACAAAATAGAATATTCAAATATACATGTTACAATAATTGCAGAAGACTCAATTTGATACAATAATAAGAAAATACAAATACAGACACAAACTGATCCCGACCTTTACCTCTTACTTGAATGCAGTGGCTATACTCTCGTTTGCCCGAATGGGCAACTCTTTTGAGCCTAAAAAATATTGCAAATTTTGGGTAAATTTTGCGAACTCAGTGAGTGACCATCCTCGATAGCTCACTTAATCACATAACTTATATAATTCATAAAATCACATTCATTTCATATTCACTTCAGGTATATTTCACATTGAGAAATCATTCAAACTATTTAAATCACATATATTGTATGCATATGCAATGCTTATGAGACTCACTTTCAATTTGTTACTTTGTTGTGATCAAGAATGTTCTCATATTTAACAAGCTCCCCAGACATTCAATGTCCGAAATCAGTAATTTCACATCAATCATATTCATATTGCATAATAATTATATTAGTAGTCATTTAATGCAGAAATTTAAAACGTAACAAACAATGAAATGAGACCATCTAGGTTGACTCATAGTAAGCTCTAGATTAGCATTTGCTTCCAATATCTGAAAACATTTGAATGTGGATACTTATCTTGCACATCAAAATTTATGCAATACACACATTGCACATACACATTAATAACTTTGCATAATTATAAGCATTTACTTATGCAAAAATGTGTATACAGAATAAGTACAATGCATGCTCAATGACAATCTCGGGTATATTATCAAAACTCACCTAAGTATAATTTGTACTTAGGTTTACACCTAAATAAAACCATTAGAATCAAAATTTATAACTCAATTACTCGTCATTGCATTTCTAGCATTATTAGCTCTCACAGTATCCAAATCTCATTCACTTTTATTTAATGCCCATTACTCATTTCCTTTGACTCACAACTACAATCATATGAACCACTTTATCTACATTATACACATGTCTTTGATGCTTTAATACCAATAATTCATTCATTATGTTATTCTAACATTACAAGATCAAACATTATTTAAACTCTCATTTCTTTTTATAACATCTCCAAAATTCTAGACCTTTAGGTCTCCTTTTCATGTCCAATTTGACAATGAAAATGAAGTAAATTGGCAATAATTTCTCTAGAAATTTTTTCTAATTTGTATTAGGTTTATAATGACACGAAGATCTTTCAATTTGGATTATTATTCCAAAAGTTATACTCCAAATATTTCAGAATATTCTTCAACTGTAATAGTATTCTGTACCAAACTTCAAGTTAGATTAGGGAATTCTAGAGACAAAATTAAATTATATTTATTCATAAAAATTGTATCCCTATGTCTATATTTACTGCAAATCAAAAAACATTCCATTTGGATAACTACAGAATAAGATATTGTCAAAATACTGAAGCCTGTTTAATGAAATCTTTCTGGTTATCATATTCCATCACACTCAACATTTTCATCATAAATTAATCAATCAATACGTTTCATATGGCTATAATTTTTTTAATGAGATGAATAACAATGTCTTATGAGTCTATTGGTTCAAGTCCTATGTCATTTGGATGCCTAGAGAAGAAGTTATAGGCAATAGAAGGAAGGATATTCGGTGTGAAAAAAGTTCTCAAATTTATTTAACCCAACTAAATTAAGTCACGGCCTTGCAGTCTAAAATATATAAGTCACAGCCGTGAAACCATAACTCATGCCTGTGCACACCAACAAGCCACGACTGTGCAACCTTAACGCATGGCCATGCACACCCAATCTCTAGAACAAATTTTCATATTTTTCCTCATCATTTCCATCCCACATTTATCACTCAATCTCTCCCAAATGATTTCAGATGGTTATAATTTTTGGTGAAGATGTAGAGCAATGAGCTTTAAATCTAAGGGATCAAATCCCATATCATTTGGAGGTCGGAAGAAGAGGACATAGTCCAAAGAATCTAGGATGTTTGAAAAAAAATATCTTTTTAGTAACCATAGAAATCGCGATCATGCAAGAACACGATCGTGAGTTTTCAATCGATTTCAAAAGTCATGATTGTGCTCTAGCATGATTGTGACTTTTGAACTCAAATAGAAAAGTCACAATCGTGCAGAAGCACGATTTTGCTTTTTCAAATTTTTTACAAAGTCACGATCGTGATGAAGCACAACTGTGCTTTTCTTTCCTTTTCCATCTTCTGAACTCTGCAACTTCTTCTTCTTTTCTTTTTATCAATCTAACATCTCTAACTTATACCAAACCCATTTTTGACTTCCATTAAGCTCTAAAAATTCACAAACAACTCCAAAATCTAGATTAAAACACCCACATCAACAACCCAAAAATCCACCACACATCTTCATGTTTTCTACACTTTTCTACACCGTTGCATTTCTTCTTTCAATTTTCTGCATTTCCATTTTCTGCATATTCTTCCTTCTCCTCTCTAACTTTCATTTTAATCATTCTCCCTCATACCTCTACATCACCTTACATCTATTTCTTAACGCACAACTCCTTGTAAATCATCTCTAAAGATACTAAAAAATACACGCAAATGACAGTAACAAAATAGAGTATATACTTATATTTTCTTTAACATTTTTTGCACTCATTTATACACGATCTCAATGGTTTTTCAAAATCAGTAATCATTTCAACACTCTCTTATAACATATTTATCATCAAATCTAAAAAATCAACACATGTTATATATTCTGGCTTTTCACTCACATTTCAGCATATGTTCATTTTCATTTTATAACATCAACGACTAACTAACATGATGCATGTTTCATCTTATATCACAATGAAAATCATAAAATGCTTACTTGTTTAAAGCTCTAAAATCTTCAAAACCACATGAACCCTAGATTCCTAATAACACCCGATCATCAACAGTCTAATATTGTAGGGTTAGGAATTTTAGTGACAATGAAGGAGATAAAAAAAGAGGCAGCAAGCAAAAAATGAGAGCAAGGCTTGCATTGTGATGGTAAGAAATCTCTGAAAGAAATGAAGCCTCTAGAAGATGAAGAACAGGGAAGATATTTTAAGACCAAAAAAACAGTGTCTTAGTCTTTCAAATAAAAAGAACCGTGGCTTAAGACTTGGACACTTGTCTAATTTCTAAAGCTTTAACTAGTTTCCTAAGTAACTAGTTCCATAACTCCCATCTTTTTATTCCAATTTTCATCCAAATTTTCATTATCCTCTTCTCCCAATTCTAAAATCATCTCCAAATTTTCCAAGTCATTTTCCATAATTCTCTAACATCATTTGTTTCTTATTTCTATTTCCATCTATCAATTTACTCGCCAAGCGGCATTTTTCTAAATCCAATAATATTCAACCTTTTTGGAAATTATTGCTAAAATTCTCCAAAATTCTAAATTAACAAATGCACTCACCATTTAAATTTTCAATACAAAAAATTTACAATCCTCAATAATATCACATCACAATTAATTTATACCCGAAATTATCAATGAATATATGTACAATTCACATGCGAGTATGCTAAAAATATGCATGAGCATGAAAATGTAATTTTGCTAAAAATATGCATGAGCATGAAAATGTAATTTTCTTAATCTCTCATTGATCTCACATTTACCATATTTTTGGGTTTTAACTCTTAATATCAAAACTGGATGTTACAGAAAGGAACTTGAAGTGTCTTTGAAAGAAGTTGAAATAGGAAATAAGGTAAATTCTCAATCTCTTGTGATTAAAAAGTAATACTTTACCTCCCTTTCTTAGCAGGTTTGCTAAATTGAAGAAAGCGTAGCAAGATAAGGAGATTTTGGGAATGTTAAAAAAAAGAGAGGTAAACATACCTCTAATTGATGCCATAAAATAAGTTCCAAGATATGCCAAATTTCTCAAGGAATTATGCACATCCGAACAGAAATTAAGAGGAGACAAGAAAGTGAGTATAAGGGAAAATGTGTCAATTAGAGAAAACTTTCACCAAAGTGTAAGGATACAATTCCCTACAAAATAGGTGGTATTAGATTTGAAAAAGCAATGTTAGATCTAAGAGCTTCAATTAATGTCATGCTATATTCCATTTTCACTTCATTATTGGGGTATTTGAATGAAACGCGTGTCACGACTCAATTGGCAGATAGATCTATTATTTTAAAGGGGTTATAGATGATGTTTTAGTGCAAGTTAACGAATTAATTTTCCCAATTAACTTTTATATATTGAACATGAAAGGAGAACCTTCATCTAATTCTGTATCAATCCTTTTGGATTGACCATTTTTGAAAAAATCAAAGACAAAGATTGACGTGGATTTAAGAACATTGACTATGGAGTTTGACGGTGAAAAAGTTCGCTTTAATATTTTTGAGGAAATGAGGTACCCTAGTGATGTTCATTTTGTTTCATTAATTAATGTCATTGATTGCTTGTCTCAAGAAGTTTTTGATATAGAAGTTAAAGATGAGTTAGAAGTCATTCTTTGCATAAGTTTATAGGGAAACACTTTGAAAAATTCTAACATATCCATTATAGATGAAAAAGGTATGTTCTTCTAAATATTGAACTAACAATATCTCATAAAAAATCTCTACCTTTGGTTGTGTAGGCACTTATAATTGAACTGAAGCAATTACCAAAGCATTTAAAATATGTATTTTTAGGAGAAGGAGAAACACTTTCTGCAATCATAGTAAGGAACTGAACCAAGCTTCAGGAAAAAAAAAACTTATTCAATTGCTTAAAGACCACATCATAACTATAGGGTAGACCATAGTCGACATTAAGGGCATTAACCACTTCGACATGCATGCACTAAATTCTTCTAGAAAAAGGATCCAAACCATCAAAAGAATCACAAGAAGATTGAATCCTCTGATGATGGAAGTGGTAAAGGCCGAGATCTTGAAATTGCTTGATGTTGGTATTATCTATCCAATTTTGCATAGTAAATGGGTAAGTCTAGTCAAAGTGTTATCAAAGAAGACTAGGATTATAGTGGTGAAAAATGAGTTTGTCCCTCAAGAATTCAAAATGGATGGCGAGTATGCATTGATTATAGGAAATTAAATGCTACTACACATAAGGATCATTATCTACTCCCATTCATCGATCAAATGCTTGAACTACTTGCTAGACGATCTCATTATTGTTTTCTTGATAGGTGTTCAGGTTATAATCGAATTGTGGTAACTCTAGAGGATTAGGAGAAAACAACCTTCACATGCCTATTTAGTACATTTGTCTATAGAAGAAGGTCATTTGGACTTTGCAATGCCCCAACCACCTTTTAAAGATGCATGGCAAGTATTTTCTTTGAGTATATTGAACACATTATTGAGGTCTTTATAGATGATTTTATTGTCAATGGAGATTAATTTGAGGCATACTTAGATAATTTGAATTGCATATAAAATAATCTTGTTCTAAATTTTGAAAAATGTCATTTTATGGTTGAGAAAGGAATAGTTTTGGGACATGTAATCTCATATAGAGGGATTAAGGTCGATAAAGCTAAGGAAGAAATTATGCAAAACTTACCCTATCCCACAAATGTGTGGGATGTTTGTTCTTTTCTTAGCCATATAGGTTTTTATTGAAGGTTTATCAAAGAATTCAATAAGATTTCAACAAATCTTTAATGTTTGTTACAAAAGGATGTGCCATTTGAATTTGTTGAGGGATGTAAGGAAGCATTTGATAAGTTGAAAGAAATTTTAACTTGGACACCAATCATTCAACCATATAATTAAAGTCAACTATTTGAGATTACGTGTGATGCAAGCAATTTTGCTATAGGTGCCGTCCTTGGTCAAAAATGGGGTAAGATGACTCATGTCATTTACTACGCTTCAAGAACTCTTAGTCCAGCACAACGCAACTACTTCAGCATAGAAAAAGAGCTTTTAGCTATTATGTTTTCTTTAGATAAATTTAGACTTTACTTGATTAGTTTTAAAGTAACTATATATTCTGATCATGTGGTATTAAGGTATCTTTTATTTAAGAAGGAAGCAAAGCCAAGGCTTATCAAATGAATTCTTTTACTCTAAGAGTTAGATTTAGAGATCAAAGATAAGATAGCTATAGAGAACTCAGTCGCAAACTACTTAATTCAAGTTGTTGAAGGAAGAGGATTCAATACCACTGCAAGAGTTTTTTTCTAGATGAGCAATTACTAACACTTCAAGGTAAGGTTCCATGGTATGCTAATATTGTAAACTATATAGTAAAACATAAGATACCTAATGATTTGAGTAAAGCTTGACAGAATAGAATAAAGAGTGATTCAAAATATTATTTTTGGGATGCTTCTCAATTTTAGAAGTTTTACTCTGACTAAGTAATTCAGAGATGTGTGCCTGAACATGAATGTGAATCTATTTTGAAATTTTCCCATTCGTATGGTTGTGTTGGTCTTTTCAGTAAAAAATAAACTACTAGTTTTAACGCTCTAAATTGCCATTATACGGGTCATAACTTGTAGTAAAAAGTAGATATCGATCTTATAAGGATTGTGCTTATGTACCATTTAATTCAGATTGCTCTCTGTTTAAGAAACTGATTCAAAAAATTTAAATAGATAAGTAAAACAAAGATAAACTAAAGGTAAAAGGAAAAAACGCAACCAAAGCCAAAATCGTAAACTAAAACTTGGAGAAAATCAAGATTCAAAAATAGGACTTGTCATTATCCCTATTTGCTCCCCTCTGGTTAATTGATTCAATTTATACTTAGCCCAAGATTTCCTAAAATTTTAGCTACCCTCTCTCAAGGTGTAACTACATTTCACTAGTTAAATAGATTAGGATTAACTTTTGGATCTCTCGATATGTAAAGCCTTTCCTAAACACTCAACTAGATATGAAGCTATCCTATAGGCAGTATATCAATCTATAGAAATCTCTTCCTAATAAATCAATAACTTGTTAATTATAGGTCGATTAAACTTCAATTTTGGTTATACATTTAACATAGATTACCAAGCTCACTATCTCAATTTGTTGCAAGGTTTAAGCTTAATACATATCACAAACATTTATATTGTTAAACCAACAACTGAAGTTTCACAAATAGTTTAAAGAACAAACCATAAAAAATATTTTAGCCACTTATAATTTCATTAACATCCCCAACAACCAAACAATCCATAATAAAGATGCTAGAAGAGAAAAAAAGAAATAAGAACTAAATGAAGCAAGCTCCTCCTCCTCTTTTCCCAAAATTGGAATATCTGGAATTGGTGTGCTCTTTGCCCAATTGGGATTGAAGACCTTGATTCTCTACCTCTCTCTATTCTCTCAATCTATGTTTTAGCTTAAGGAGACAAGTTTCCGAAGACCCTCCTTTGACTTTAGGGATTTGTGCCCTTATATAACACAAAAGCAAGTCATAAAACCCTAAAAAAGAAGTGAAACCTATGTGTTCATTCTGCCTCCAGTTTCCACAATCGTGGGAGTTATCCCTATACTTCCCATGATTTTAGGTTAATGTGGCATAAACATTTTGAAGAGATTTCCCATGGTTGTGGGAAACAGGCCCATTCCTACAATCATGGGTTCTTGTTTTACAGCTCCTCCACTTCTTTTCTCCTTTATTGGTCCTTAGCTCAGTCATAAAGGTGACCACCCTCAATTCTTACACCAAAATGATCAATTCTTACCATAAAACAACATCGAACATAAAAGAACAACCATGAAGATCAAAGTAAACAAAAATACACAAAATGAGTCCTAAAACACTATAATAATAACCTATTACGCAAGAAACACGTCAAATACTTAGAAAAACACACACTAATGCAAAAATATCAACTTTCCCCCACTTAAAGCTTTGCTTGTCCTTAAGCAAAATCAAACACAATCAATCAATTCTATCACTTCATTTTCATAAAGATCAAAGCATGCAACGCCTCAAAGTTTGGCCAACTCAAATGTCAAGCCACTATATATATCATGACTATTTTTTGTTAGTGAACATAAGCAAACTCAACTTATGGCATTATCACTCAAAGATAACTATAAATGCAAAATGAATCGTCCTTACGGTTTCACTCATTTCTCTCAGATGTTTGATGGTTAATTAGGAAACTATACTACCATAGGCTTGCTAATACACCAATTCTCCTCTATACTGATTATATGCATAAATGGATCAAAAGGACTTGTTTCAGGTTGTAATGTGGTAAGGGTTAATGTGGGTGCAAAAGGGTAAAGGGTTTAACACAAGCATTCATAAAGTAATAAGTACATTAAGGGATAACAAAACATATTTTTAAGATACATAAATGAAAATAAACTATTACTCTGCACTTATTGATGCTAATAAAATGTTCTTCCTTTTTCTTTTCTTTTCTTTTTCTCTTTTTATATAAATGAAGAAACAATGAACAAAATAGTAATTAAATGCAATGTGATCCAAGAGTAGAAGTTTCACTTAACTCATCTCGGAAAGAAAAAATTGTGGCAAAATCCCAAACCAATGCATTACTTAATACTCTACTAAGCTTTGTGAATGGGTAGGCTAATGGAGTTTCGAATTTTAAAATATGGGGTGTTTTCAAGAAATATAAGAGTTAAGGCTCAATGGGGGTAGAAAGGGATAATAAAAGGTAGATCGTTTGAGCTAAAGGTTAAAACAAAAAGTCCTTAATCATCTCTATTAAGCATGCATCCAGTAGACTCAACCGATTCAAAGCAATTTCTGAAGGTAGTAACTTAAGGAAACATCACACAATCAAAGAAAAAAATGACTATAGATGGAGTTATATACAGTCAATCCTCACATTGGTTCAAATGAAAATCCATTATGCTTCTATACACTATCTCATTACTCAAGTTTTAAATTTTAAGTAAGCTTATGCAACCAACTACTTTAATCATTCAACATGGTTCACTTTCTACTCATGTAACG
>JAOQMP010101791.1:0-15049 GCA_027563575.1 Erythroxylum pedicellare
AAGCATAAAGATAAACGGTTGAACATAAAGTAAAGTAAGAACATTAAGTACATGCCATAACAGAAGCTGGATGATCATTGTATAAAACTCAATCTATAAAATGGTTGATCATAAAAATATAATTTTTCTATATTCTTTATTAATGTCTTTGAGCTGATTAATGTAGATTATCATCTGGGCTGTATCATCCATTCTAGCATATCTTCTAGCATCTTGTGAATTATGAGCTTGTTTGTTATATCCATGATATCTGGCTAAAATGTGATCTAGTCCGTTTTCTCAATCATAACTTTCTTTGATTAAGGCCTTTAATGCTTGCTTTTGTTTAAAACATCCCATATTTCTATTTTTAATCTGAAAAGAGGAAGAACTGAATTAGAGTTATGTATATAAACCTCAAACCTTAATTGATAATATAGTTTATTTCTTTAACATATTCTTTTCTATTTCTTCGATTATTTTCTCGGATATGTTTGAGTAATAGAACCATCTGAGTAGCTTTATATTCTTGGTTGTAATTTTTTATGGTCTTGGTTATTTCTATCCTTCTTTCATATCTTACGATCTATTTATTCTGGATTTCTTCTATTGAGTAGCAGTGATTGATTAATTCTTTGAGCATGGCTTTTGTTGTAAAATAAGTCATAGCTCTAGAGGGAGAGATGCTTGATTAATATGAGTGTAATGATAATGATTAAAACTAAATGACTAAAACGAAATGATGATTAACGATTATTAAACATAAATGATGAAATGAGTAATAAGTGATGAAATAAGCACTTGTTTTCATACCTTTTTCATTTCCTCAAGAAGCCAATACCAGGCATAAGAGAGGATAAGAGAAGGTAAGAAAGAGAGATTTTATTTCATGTCGACTGAGGCAACTGCGTCTTACATTATATGGATCTTCACAGAAGAAAAACCCAAACAAGTGGCTAGAAAAAACAAAAGGAAAGGAATCTACTTTAAGGAAAAGCAAAAGGAAAAGTAGAAAAAGAAAAAATCGTACAATAATTTACATAACTTTACAAAAAGAGAGGGGCCTACATGAGGCTGACTACTTTGTCATTTCTTCTTGAATTATTCTTCAATAATGGCTTCAATTGATTCGTTATCTGGCTCTACTTGAGTGGTTGAGGGGTAGTATTTGCATTTGTGTTGAGGATGTCCTTGTAATTGATGACAGATTGCATATTTTCATGAGGTAGAAAGATCACTAAAAATGCCTTCCATAGTAGAAAACGATACTAAAAATTGCTTGATGATATGGAGTGTATAACAGTCTTGTATGTTGAAATCATAACTTGATTAATTCCTTTGTAATTGATTTTGATGTTTGATTTAATAGTGATTCTAGATCCTTGTATGAATACTCCTTCCGAGACAATGAAGATTGAATTGATTGATAAGCTCCCATTCGAATTTATACTGTGGTGGTTCATCAATAGGTGGATAAATGCCATTGCTAATTCCAATGGTGTGAAAAGCAATTCAAGATAATTTTATCTCTGCGTCCTTGATAGTATCGTGTTCCTTAAAGATGGGATAACTGCTAAAAATTTTGAAATAAATTTCTCTACCTTTGGCAAAACGATCCATTTAATTTTTGACTGCTTGAATAAATCCAACTGGGAACTCCGAAAGGAGATTTAAATTTGTTAAATAGATGGTATCGATGAGTCCACTTTGAAAACATAGGTAGGTGGTTAATGGATCAGCTTCTGGAAAAATAATTACCTTTAATCCATACTTTCCTCGGTTCTACGGATAATATTGAAAAATCTTTTGGGCTTCAACCCATGTGTTTAGTGATTGAAAACAGGCATAGAACATTTTTGAAGTGATTTTACTGGCTTCTGCTTGTAAGGCTTTTGAAGGTAATGAATTAATGCGATCCATGTTGATGGGTTTTCCTAATGACTTCATTTTTGTGTCTTTGATAGGTGTTTCAAAAACTTGTTTGTACTGAGTTTTCAAAACAGGGTTTTTAAAATCTATTAAAGCTTTTCGACTTCAGCTCTGGATGAAAAGGTTTTATGTAAAATACCTGATCTTCCGGTGATGTGTATAGCTACCTTATGCTATTCATCATATAATCCTACCATAGGTCCATTATAGATAACATAGGTTTTGGATTCGGATGCATCTTTCTGTCTTTGGGATCCAGATGGGATTTTTGATTGGATTGATGATGTTTAAGTAATTTGTTGAGGGGTAATTAGAGGGATGGTAGTTGTAGTGGTAGTTGAATTGGTCGGAGGTGTGTGTGTAGCTGCTGATGGTTGTCTTCGGTATTTTGTTTTTAACAACTGAATAATGCTTCGTAATTGATTTATCTCCTTGGTGACTGTACCAACCTGCTGTTGTAAATTAATTAATTCAACTTCTTTTGGTGATAATGAATCCTCAAGACTTAATATAGCTGCTTCCATTCTCTGGTTAGAATATCAGTGAGAAAATTATCAGTGGATTTGATATATTGAATAGTAAATTGATATTGATTGAGCTCAAGTTGCCATCGAATAAGACGACTTTGATTATAATTGGTTTTAATGTTATATCTAATGAATCCATTTAAATATTTGGAATCGGTTTGAATTGTAAATTCAACCAGTAATAGATCAATACACCATTTTCTCAAAGTTTTGAGACAGACAAATCTTTCCTTTTCTTCAATTGGATATTTCAATTCAGCGGGATTAAATGTCTCATTTATATACTTGCAAAGTAAATACTTCTTTTGATTGGGTTGTTGTGCCAAAAGACATCCTGCCCATATATCCATGCTGGCATCTGTTTGTATCAGTAATGTATCCTTGGGAAGATAATTATATGGAACAGGTAAATCCTTGCATAATGTTTTTAATTTTTGAACGACTTGAGTATCTTCATTGGTCCAATTCCATTGTGATTTTGTACTGCATTTAAGTTGTAAAAGTTTTCTTTCTTTGGCTAAATCCTTAAAAAATCCTTGATCTGAAATATAATTTAAAATGCCGAGAAATTGTTGCACATGAGTCCTATTTGTTAATTGATTGGGAAATTGGTGAATTTTATTTAAGATATTTGGTTGTAATTTTAGATATCCATTTTGAAATTCAATTCCTAAATATTCTATATTTTGTTGTGCTAATTTTACTTTCTTTTAGCTTAAAATTATTTTTTTTTCTTGACAACATTGAAGGACTATTTTAACCCTTTTTAAATGATCCATTTTATCTTGATTAGAATATATTATAATATCGTCAATATAAACAAAAGTAAAGTCTTCTAATCCTTCTAAATTGTTATCCATGAATCGTTGATAAATACTTGGTGCTTACTTTAAACCAAATGGTAATTCATTCAATTGATAATGTTTTTGAGGAGGACATGTAAAAGATGTTAGAGGTTTCATATTTTCATGTAATCTGAATTGCCAATATCCGAATTTTGCATCTAAAGTTGTAAACCATGTATGTCCTTTTAATTCATTGATAATATAATCTTTTAGTGGAAGTTTATAGGCATTGCCTATAGTGGCTGCATTGAGTTTTTTATAATTGATAACCATTCTTCATTTACCTCTTTTTTGTTCAGCAGAATTATTTACATAAAATGTTGGAGCATAATGTTTACTAGTGCTAGGTGAGATTAGTAGTTTGTTTAATAAATCTGAACATTCGGTGATAAATTCTTGTACATCTTGTTGAGTATAAGGTATATTATTTCGAATGTTAACCTCTTGTGTAGTATCTTTTAGTTTTATTTCAATTAATTGTTGATTATGATTTTTAATTGGATCAAGGGGATTTTCACTACAAACATTTTGTAATAATGTTTCGATTTCTAGCTGAATAGACATATTGTTGAGAAGATAGAACTGAAGATAATCTAATTTTGTGGTTAAGAGTTGTAATTTTTGGTAATATGTAGTATGATATATAGGAATTTTGAGAATTATTGATTTCTGATTTAGAGCTTTAATACTTGGGGTTTTTAATGTAATATAATGTAAATATTGACAAAAAGGATTATATAATTTTAGGAAGTTATTACCTAAAATTAACGGTAATCTTGATTCTTATTGATAAATGGAAGGTACTGAGAATGTAAATTTTTCTATTATAATATTATTATAATAGCTTACATACCAAATTAATTTAAAACTTCCATCTGTCATACGTATTTATAATGATTTTTCTAGTTTTTTCCATGTAGTTAATAATTGCTTTGAGGCGATACAAATAGTAGCGCCAGTATCTATATATGCATTAATTTTTTTATTCTGAATTATCACTTGAATAAAAGTTGTGTTCGGATTCAACTGACAATTCTGATTTTGTTTGTGATTCATAATGATATATAGAAGAAATAGTGGAAATTGTATTATAGTCGGATTCTATAGGTTCTAAATGTTCTTGAATTGTTGACTTTAATATATTGAGTTTTTCTTCATATTGATCAGTATTTAGATTTTTATTGTTACATTTAGGACAAGTATTTACATAATGTCCTTCTTCTTTACATAACCAACATCTACAAGATTTTTTCTTTTGGGAACAGTCAGTTTTCTTTGGTTTGAATTGTCTATATTTATTTCTTCTAAATTGTTTTGTGTAGAGAATAAATGGTTTTATTTTATAATAATTGTGAGGATATCGTTTCCATTTATATGATTTATATGGCTTATATGATTTTTTCCATTTATAACTTTTAGAAACTTTAGATTCACAGTCATATTGTTGTGGTACTTCAGCATATTTAGAATAGCATAGTTGAATGTCTTAATATTCGTTTTAATTTTGTTTCAAAGCATTGTTCTGCTAGAATTTCTTGAGTTGTGAGATTAGCGCCACCTAAATTATAGGTGATTATTCTATTTTCTCTTTTTTCTTGAAATTTTGCTTCGATTTGTTGATTCATAAGATAAGGTAGTTTTTGAATAAATATATGAATGTACCTTTCCTATTCAACTCTAGTTAATTTATAATAATATTTTTGACTTAAGTAATTTGATTCCGCCCTACCTTTAATTCGAGTTTTGGGTAGCAAAGTGGTATTAGAGCTCAAGTATGGGCCTGAGGCTTAGCCCTATGTCGTGAGTTCGACTCCTCATAACCACGGGAGTGCTCAATGGTTCTATGAACTCCGCGCAACCAAGCGGATGCGTGGTGGACTTAAATAATTTGATTCCGCCCTACCTTCAACTCAAGTTTTGGGTACAAAATCACAATGGAATTGGACCAATGAAGATACTCAAGCTATTCAAAAACTATGAACATTGTGCAAGGATCTACCTGTTCTATATAATTATCTTCCCAAGGATACATTGCTAGTACAAACTGTACACAAAACAATTTAGAAGAAATAAATATAGACAATTCAAACCAAAGAAAACCGACTGCCCTAAAAGAAAAAAATCTTGTAGATGATGGTTATGTAAAGAAGGACATTATGCAAATACTTGTCGTAAACATAACAATAAAAATCTAAATACTGATCAATATAAAGAAAAACTCAATATATTAAAATCAGCAATTCAAGAACATTTAGAACCTATAGAATTCGACTATAATACAGATTCCACTATTTCTTCTATATATCATTATGAATCACAAACAAAATCAGAATCGTCAATTGAATCTGAACACAACTTTTATTCAAATGATAATTCAGAATAAAAAATTAATGCATATATAGATACCAGCACTACTATTTGTATCGCCTTAAAGCAATTATTAATTACGTGGAAAAAACTAGAAAAACCATTACAAATACGTATAGCCGATGGAAATTTTAAATTAATTTGGTATGTAAGCTATTATAATAATATTATAATAGAAAAATTTACATTCTCAGTACCTTTCAGTTATCAACAAGAATCAGGATTACAATTAATTTTAGGTAATAACTTCCTAAAATTATATAATCCTTTTTGTCAATATTTACATTACATTACATTAAAAATCCCAAGTATTGAAGCTCTAAATCAGAAATCAATAATTCTCAAAATTCCTATATATCATACTACATCTTACCAAAAATTACAACTCTTTACCACAAAATTAGATTATCTTCAGTTCTATCTTCTCAACAATATGTCTATTCAGCTCGAAATCGAAACATTATTACAAAATGTTTGTAGTAAAATCCCCTTGATCTAATTAAAAATCATAATCAATAATTAATTGAAATTAAATAAAAGATCATACACAAGAAGTTAATATTCGAAATAATATACCATATACTCAACAAGACGTACAAGAATTTATCATAGAATGTTCAGATTTATTAGCAAAACAATTAATCTCACCTAGCATTAGTAAACATTCTACGCCAACGTTTTATGTAGACCTAGCACTAGTAAACATTCTGCTTCAGCATTTTATGTAAGTAATTCCGCTGAGCTAAAAAGAGGTAAACGAAGAATGGTTATCAATTATAAAAAACTCAATGAAGCCACTATTGGTGATGCATATAAACTTCCACGAAAAGATTATATTATCAATAAATCAAAAGGACATACATGGTTTATAACTTTAGATGCAAAATCAAGATATTGGCAACTAAGATTACATGAAAATACGAAACCTCTAACAACTTTTACATGTCCTCCTCAAAAACATTATCAATGGAATGTATTACCATTTGGTTTAAAGTAAGCACTAAGTATTTATCAACAATTCATTGATAACAATTTAGAAGGATTAGAAGATTTTACTTTTGTTTATATTGACGATATTATAATCTATTCTAATCAAGATAAAATGGATCATTTAAAAAAAGGTTAAAATAGTCCTTCAACGTTGTCAAAAAAAAGGGTTAATTTTAAGCCTAAAGAAAGTAAAATTAGCATAATAAAATATAGAATATTTAGGAATTGAATTTTAAAACGGATACCTAAAATTACAACTGAATATCTTAAATAAAATTTATCAATTTCCCAATCAATTAATTATTGCCTAAAATTATTTAATCCTTTTAGTCAATATTTACATTACATTACATTAAAAACCCCAAGTATTAGAGCTCTAAATTAGGAATCAATTATGAGTGTTAAACAATATATTCAAGAACTAAAAGAAGGTCAAAAACAATTAGATATACAAATTACTGAATTAATACAAGTCCAAACAAGTACAATACAGATCTTACAACAATTACTAAAAGAAAACAAACAAACCAAAGAAAAGATATGTGAAATACAACAGTTATTAACATCAAATTCAGAACAACTACAATCATAACAAAAATTAATACTAGATAATAAAAATGTACAAGCAAACATCCAAGTGGTATCAAAGCCTTTAACATTAGTACGACCATGGACAATTTAAAATTAGATGAGTCAAATATTATACAAGAAGAATCTTTAGAGGAAGTTGAAAGAAATATACAATCTCAATAATTGATCTAAATAAATTTTATCGGTGTTCTTAAACTCAATACTATAATGAGAGTTTGTTAATGCATAACTTATTTGGTAAGTTATAGAAAAGGGATATTGTCCATTAGTCATTAAATCTTCTTTGTAAAATTTATATGCTATGGTAATTGTATCATCTAGATTAAGTGATTTGAGAGGAATTCCTAGTTTTAAATGAGTGTTAAATTTAAATTTTCCATATGCTAAATTTTATTCATCATTCCTATTATCTGATCGTTTAAGTCGTTCATTCATTCATCTACTATTGCCATTCTTGTAGGGGAATCTATACCTTCTTGAAATGTGGATTTTAAAAGAATTTGTATAGTAGAGAGATGAATATAGCCGCTTTTTAATCATTTGTCTTCAGGTATTTTTTGTAATTGTCTTGAAATTTGTTCTTGATCGATTAAATTGATTCGAATATGTCCATTACATTGATCCATTCGAATAGGTGTTTCATGAACTAATTTTCCAAAATAAATGATTTTTTTGATATAAAAATAATTTAAAAATTAATGTTTGAATATCTTGTCCGGGTTTTAAATTTAATTGAACTTTAACTATTTGTTTCTATTTGTCATTGGATAATAAGGTATGCATATGGAATGTTCCTGTTGATTTGATTAATTCTAAGTTGTCTATATCTAAGATAGATGGTTCTTGATTTTGATCAGTCATTTTAATGATAACGAGTACTTATTTGACGATCGTTTAATGTCTTTCTAAGTGATTTAGTTGTTATGTATAAAAATTATGTAAGTTTTGAGCTAAATCTAATATGTCTTTAAACGGTTGTAAAGCTTGAGGAATGATTTTCAAAATGTTTGAATTCATCATAATATTGATTTTTTAATTGTTCATTATATTGTATATGATCTATTAATTGATGACAAATAGAACAATTAGGTGTTGTCATTAATATAAACTATAGACATCGTATGTAGTAGCTAAGTTTAGATTAAAGAATTTACACCATAAATATTTTCTAAGTGGATAAGTAAAGCCATTAATAAAGCATGTATATTAAAATTCTAAGATCTCTGCAAGATGTAAACATAATAAACTGATAAGAAGCAGAAATATAAATGGTTGAACATAAAGTAAAGTAAGAATAAGTTGGATGATCATGGATGATGCAATAACATAGAAAATCATTGTATGAAAACTTAATCTATAAGCTGGCTAATTTTCTGAATATAGTCCTTTCTAATTTTCTTATTTACAGATTTAATTTGATTAATAAAAATAATCATCTGGGTACATTTGTATTGTCTATTATAATTTTTGGTGCTTCTGTTTGTCTTAAAATCTTCTGATATCGAACTAGTTGTCTGTCATGGGTTTCTTCGATCCAATAACTATCCTTGATTAATTGTTTGAAGGCAGCTTTTTGTTTAAAGTAAGTCATAATTTGTTCTGAAATTTTGAAATAAAAGAAATGTTAGTTCTAATTTGTATTGGGGAAATTAGATCTTGTTTATCTTTTGTTGTTGAGAGTCATGAATATAGAATGTTTGGATGAATAGATGGATGGAAATTAAGTTTGAATAAAGATGATGATGAAACGATAAAACTAATAGTTGTATACCTGGTTCTCCATTTTCGCTTATACACCAATTCATGGCAGAGAGCAAAGAGAGGAGTAGTAAGAATTAAGAGTTTTCTTTATTTCATAAGAGTGAAGAGGCTAGGTCTTACATTATATAGGCAGAGAATGGTAAGAAAAGGCCAAAACACACTGTCCAAGAAAAAAGAAGAACAAGTAAAGACTATAAGAAAAATGGTCAACAGAAGAGATTCCTTACAGCTGAAAAAGAAAAAGTAAAGCTGAAAAGAAAAAGTACAGTAGATGCCTGAAAAAGAAAAAGAAAAAGTACTTTAATAATTGGTCGTTCAACAGACCTACGTCTTTAATGAGTGGAGTTGTCAATTATTCTTCAATATTGGCTTCAATGGATCCAGTATCGTCTTGTTCTGTCTGAGCTATTGAGGGGCAATATTTACATTTATGATGAGGATGATTTTGTAGTTGATGGCAAATTGCATATTTCCATGAAGGATAAAGATCATGAAAGATCCCTTCTATAGTAGAAAATGGTACTAAAAATTGTTTGATGATATGAAATGCATCTGTAGTGATAGCAGTTTTGTATGTTGAAATCATAACTTGATTAATTCCTTTGTAATTGACTTTGACAGTTGATTCAACAGTGATTCTAGATCCTTGGATAAATACACCTTCGAGGCAGTGAAGATTGAATTGATTGATAAGCTCTCATTCGAATGTATGCTGTGGTGGTTCATCAAGAGGTGGATAAATGCCATTGCTAATTCCGATGGTGAGAAAAGCAATTCGAGATAATTTTATCTCTGCATCCTTGATAGTATCATGTTCCTTAAAGATGGGATAATTGCTAAAAATTTTGATAAAAATTTCTTTATCTTTGGCAAAGCGATCTTTGTAATTTTTGACTACTTAAATAAATCTAATTAGGAATTTCGAGAGTAGGTATAAATTGGTTAGGTAGATGGTGTTGATGAGTCCACTTTGAAAAAATAGGTAGGTGGTTAATGGATCAGTGTTTGGAAAAGTAATTGCTTTTGGTCCATACTTTCCTCAGTTTTGAGGATAATATTGAAAAATCTTTTGGGCTTCAGTCCATGTGTTTAATGATTGAAAACAGTCATAGAACATTTCTGAAGTGATTTTACGGGCTTCTGCTTGTAAGGCTTTTGAGGGTAATGAATTAATGCGATCCATGTTGATGGGTTTTCCTAAAGACTTCATTTTTGTGTCTAGGATATACTTTTCTAAAACTTGTTTGTACTGAGGTTTCAAAATAGGGTTTTTAAAATCTGCTAAAGCTTATTTGGCTTCAGCTCTGGATGGAAATCTTTTATGTAAGATACCTGACCTTTCAGTGATGTGTATAGCTACATTATGCCACCCATCATATAATCCTGCCATAGGTCCATTGTAGATAACATAGGTTTTGGATTCGAATGCATCTTTTTGTCTTTGGGATCTAGATGGACTGTTTGGTTGGATTGATGATGTTTGAGTGATTTCTTGAGGGGTAATTAGAGGAATGGTAGTTGTGGTGGTAGTTGAACTGGTTGAAGGAGTGTGTATAGCTGATGATGGTTGGTCTTTGGTATTTTGTTTTAACAACTAGATGGTGGTTCATAATTGATTTATCTCCTTGGTGACTGTACCAACCTGCTATTGTAAATTGATTAATTCAACTTCTTTTTGTGCTAATGAATCCTCAAGACTTAATATTGCTGCTTCCATTCTCTGGTTAGAATATCTGCAAGAAAATTATTAGTAGATTTGATATTTTGAATGGTAAATTGATATTTATTGAGCTCAAGATGTCATCTAATAAGACGACCTTGATTATAATTGGTTTTCATGTTATATCGAATAAATCCACACAAATACTTGGAATCTGTTTGAATGAGGAATTCAACAGGTAATAAATCAATACATCATTTTCTCAAAGTTTTGAGATAGGCTAATGTTTCCTTTTCATGAATTGGATACTTAAACTCTGTGGGATTAAAAGTCCCGTTTATATACTTGCAAAGTAAATGCTTCTTTTGAGTGGGTGGTTTTGCCAAAAGATAAGTAGCCCATACATCCATACTGACATCAATTTGTACCAGCAGTGTAACCTTAGGAAGATAATTATATAGAACAGGTAGATCCTTGCTCAATGTTTTTAATTTTTAAACAACTTGAGTATCTTCATTGGTCCAATTCCATTGTGATTTTGTACTGCATTTGAGTTGTAAAAGTTTTCTTTCTTTGATGAAATCCTTAAAAAATCCTTGATCTGAAATATAATTTAAAATGCCTAGAAATTATCGTACATGAGTCCTATTTGTTAATTGATTGGGAAATTGGTGAATTTTATTTAAGATATTCGGTTGTAATTTTAGGTATCCATTTTGAAATTCAATTCCTAAATATTCTATATTTTGTTGTGCTAACTTTACTTTCTTTTGGCTTAAAATTAATCTTTTTTCTTGACAATGTTGAAGGACTATTTTAACCTTTTTTAAATGATCCATTTTATCTTTATTAAAATAGATTATAATATCGTCAATATAAACAAAAGTAAAATCTTCTAATCCTTCTAAATTGTTATCCATGAATCGTTGATAAATACTTGGTCCTTGCTTTAAACCAAATGGTAATCCATTCCATTGATAATGTAATGGAGGAGGACATGTAAAAGCAGTTAGAGGTTTCGTATTTTCATTTAATCTTAGTTGCCAATATCCTGATTTTGCGTTTAAAGTTGTAAACCATGTATGCCCTTTTAATTTATTGATAGTATAATCTTTCGTGGAAGTCTATAGTGGCTTCATTGAGTTTTTTATAATTGATAACCATTCTTCATTTACCTCTTTTTTGTTCAGCGGAATTATTTACATAAAACCCTGGAGCAGAATGTTTACTAGTGCTAGGTGAGATTAATTGTTTTGCTAATAAATCTGAACATTCTGTGATAAATTCTTGTACGTCTTGTTGAGTATATGGTATATTATTTCGAATATTACCTTCTTGTGTAGGATCTTTTAGTTTGATTTCAATTAATTGTTGATTATGATTTTTAATTGGATCAAGAGGATTTTCACTACAAACATTTTCTAATAATGTTTCGATTTTTAGCTGAATAGACATATTGTTGAGGAGACATAACTGAAGATAATCTAATTTTGTGGTTAGGAGTTGTAATTTTTGGTAATATGTAGTATGACATATAGGAATTTTGAGAATTATTGATTTTTGATTTAGAGCTTTAATACTTGGAGTTTTTAATGTAATGTAATGTAAATATTGACAAAAAGGATTATATAATTTTAGGAAGTTATTGCCTAAAATTAATGGTAATCGTGATTCTTGTTAATAAATGTAGGGTACTAAGAATGCAAAATTTTCTATTATAATATTATTATAATAGCTTACATACCATATTAATTTAAAACTTCCATCGACTATACGTATTTGTAATGGTTTTTCTAGTTTTTTCCACATAGTTAATAATTGCTTTGAGGCGATACAAATAGTAGCGTTAGTATCTGTATATACATTAATTTTTTTATTCTGAATTATCACTTGAATAAAAGTTATGTTCGGATTCAATTGACAATTCTGATTTTGTTTGTGATTTATAATGATATATAGAAGAAATAGTAGAATATATATTATAGTTGGATTCTATAGGTTCTAAATGTTCTTGAATTGCTGATTTTAATATATTGAGTTTTTCTTTATATTAATCAGTATTTTGATTTTTATTGTTACATTTAGGACAAGTATTTGCATAATGTCCTTCTTTTTTACATAACCAACTTCTACAAGATTTTTTTCTTTTAGGGACAGTCAGTTTTCTTTGGTTTGAATTGTCTATATTTATTTCTTTAAATTGTTTTTTTGTAGGGAACAAATGGTTTTCTTTTATAATAATTGTGAGGATATCGTTTCTATTTATATGTTTTTTTTCGTTTATAACTTTTAGAAACTTTAGATTCGTAGCCATATTGTTGTGGTACTTTAACATATTTAGAACAACATGGTTGAATGTCTTTATGTCTTAATGTTTGTTTTAATTTTGTTTCAAAACATTGATCTGCAAGAATTTCTTGAGTTGTGAGAATAGCGCCACCTAAATTATAGGCAATTATTTTATTTTCTCTTTTTCTTGAAATTTTGTTTTGACTTTTTAATTCATAGGATAAGGTAGTTTTTGACTAAATATATGAATGTACATTTCCTATTCGGCTATAGTTAATTTATAATAATATTTTTTAAATTCACATATATATTCATCTAAATAACATATGTCACATATACACATATTATTTAAATGCCATAAAGCTTTAATTTGGTAGTTATTTGATGCTTCTTGTTTAAATGAAAGGATATCTTTTCCTAAAAGTTCCTTATAAGTTTCTCCTGATATTATGTGAAAAGTTTGAATATTACTGGTTGCAGTTTGATATAAATGTGTATTTTTAATTCCATCGGCATTGTCTAATAATTTTTTTTTACTATTCCGGAGGTTTTGTATGTAATAAAATTCCATAATAATTCCTTATTTTCTAATTGACCAAATGTTTTTTCAATTTGAATTAATAATTGTGATTTATTTGCCCATTCAATTATTAACTTTTGTAGTTGTAATACACAATTAAGATTTAGTATTCTATCAGGACCTAAAGAGATGTTTTTTGGAGTATATTTAGTAGGGTATCAACATATTTTTGATCCTTTTTGATAATATCCATGCTGATTAATGAAATCATCTACTTGCTATTAATATGAATGTTGTTGTTCCTTTTTTTGTTTATCTCCACTTACTTGTTCTCTTTTTATATTTTGTCTTCCTACTTACTGTTCTCTAGTTCTACTACTTTCTGGTTGTTCATTATCAACATAAACTTCTTAATTTGATTCGTATCCATAAATAATTTAATCTTTATCAGTTATTTGATGAATTTTTCTATATCCGCTTGTAAAGTGAGTTTTTGTATTAATTGAGTAATTTCTAATAATTGAGATTGTATATTTCTTTCAACTTCCTCTAGAGATTCTTCTTGGATAATATGTGACTCATCTGATTTTAAATTGTCCAAAGGTTTTTACTAACTATGTATGTATGTATGTATATATATATATATATACACATACATAGTTAGTTATCGTTAGAATAAGTTGAACGAAATATACAATCTCAACTATCAGAAATTACTTACTTAGTACAAAAATTAACGTTACACACCAATACAAAACAAATTCATCAATTAACTGATCAAGATGAAATTATTTATGGATATGAATCAGACCAAGAAGTTTATATTGATGATGAACAACCAGAAAGTAGTAAAAGTAAAGAATAACAAGTAGGAGGACAACATATAAAAAGAGAACAAGTAAGTGGTGATAAACGCTGAAAAGAAGTAGGAGGACAACATATAAAAAGAGAACATGTAAGTGCTAATAAACGCTGAAAAGAACAACAACATTCCTATCAATGGCAAGCAGAAGATTTCATTAATCAACATGGATATTATCAAAAAGGATGAAAAATACGAAGATACCTTACTGAATATACTCCAAAACACATTTCTTTAGGTCCTGATGGAATATTAAATCTTGATTGTGTTTTAAAACCAGAAAAATTTAATAGTAGAATGGGCAAATAAATTACAATTATTAATTTAAATGGAAAACCCGTTTGGTGAATTAGACAACAAGGATTTATTATGGAATTTTATTACATATAAAACCTCTGGGATAGTATAGAATTTTTTATTAGACAATGAAGATGGCATTAAAAATACACCCTTGTATCAATCTACAACCAATAATATTCAACCTTTTCATATCGTATCAGGCGAAATTTACAAGGAATTTTTAGGAAAAGATATCCCTGCTTTTAAACATGAAGTAGCAAATAATGACATATTAAAGCTTTATGGCATTTAAATAATATACGTATATGTGACATATGTTATTTAGAAGAATATATATGTGAATTAAAAAAATATTATTATAAATTAACTAGACTCGAACAAGAAATGTATATTCATATATTTATTCAAAAACTACCTTATCCTATGAAT
>JAOQMP010101811.1:0-15048 GCA_027563575.1 Erythroxylum pedicellare
AAAAGATTACACAATTCAACCCCCCTTCTTGTGTACATCGTATATTGTACGTAAGTTCTATATTAACGTGTGATTTACTTCAATTTTGACATATTTTAATATGTAGATTTCCAATTGGAACGATTTTTTATTTAGATTAAACTAGCAACGTACAGTTACAATTATTGAGAAGAAATTAAATTTGAATTCTGTTTTTAAGACAACTTTGTATTATCGAATAAAATGTATTGACGCAGGCTAAATAAGACAAAGTTATTTTCACAAAAGTTGTGGATTATGCTTTCAACTTTAAATTTTTATAAATTTTGTAATTTTTAGATATTTTAATTGAGAGATATGATTTGTACAACTTGGAGTACACGACCATACGTCAGTCAAACTTTTGAACGTACTCAGTCTGAAGTATTTTGAGTATAACTTTTGGAATACCGAATCAAATTGTATGATCTAGTTTTCATTAGAAACTTATGATATAGGGGAAAAAATTTCTAGAAGAAAGTGTTGCCAAATTACTTCATTTTGGTGGTTAGATTGATCATGTAAAGTTGATCCGAAAGTTTGTGCTTGGAAAAATCTAAAATCATCATTAGGGTTATGAAATTAGATTCAAAGTGTTTTATTGAGGGCTAAACCCTAATTTCAATTGATACTTAAGTGAGTTTTGATATTTGAATGATATTGTGACGTGAATAATGGAAAGATACTCAGAACATCAATGAACACTCATTGTACATATTTCATATACATAAATGTGCATAAATGAATATCTATACAATTGGGAAAAATTGTGATATGTGTATATTTCATGATATAGAAGAACATTTTGAACGTCAACATCCATATGTTGCCAGGACTTTAAGGCAATAGCTTTAACAGTTAACAGTGAGTAACCTAGACGGTCTCACTTAATGATTTGGTTGCTTAAATTCTATTTTGAATTATCTTATGAATGTGATTTGATTGTTTGATTCCGGACATTGAAGGTCTGAGGTTGTGATGCATGAATGTGATAATTGAAGTGTTCCTTATATGTGAATGTGAAGAAATAAGTGTTACTCAATAATTTTGTTGAATGCTGGACTAGGTCCAATGATAAATGTGGTCTTAATGTGAACGTGAAATCATGCGATTGATTGAGAATATGAGAATGTGAAGCATTCAATTATATGAATGCATGAAAGATAAAGGCAGTTCTAACCGGTGTCACTAATATAAAAAGCTTAAAGCTCAGATTGTGATTAGAGTCTGAGGCTACGGTGTGAATGTACCCACTATCCATTAAGCGATACGGGACATTATTTGATACATCTCAATATCCACTAAGGGATATGCGCTAGTAAGAGGGCACTCGGTCAAAACAACAATAATAATTGAAACTAAGTCTCACGAACATTACATATACATTTTAACACGTGTGTTTGACTGATTAAATTGTTGTGTTAGTTTGTACTTGAATAAGAGTTTAATATGTGATGTTCTATGCAAAATGTAAAGATGTGAATTATATGTTACGTGTGTTGATATATTGCATAAATTGAGTGAACTATCAATGATGGTTACCTAATTGAGTTCGCAAAACTCACCAAAATTGTAGCATTGATTTTTTAGGTCCGAGAGAGGACTTTAGCTATTGAGAGACTATACAAGAAGCACAATTCTTGTACTTTTGTGAAGAAAAAATAGCTCAAAGGTCGGTCAGCTGGAATTGAAGGATTTAGTTAGACATTTGTATAATTCCTCTTTCATGTAGCATATTTTGTATCATGTTTGCATTATGTATATATATTTGGATGATCTGCTAATAGATACATTGTATATTTGGCCTTTATGAAATGAAATGAGGAATTTGTCCTTAAAATATTGTGTCTTTTTTATGATGCCATAATTAAGATAGTGATATGAGTGCTTTAGCATGTCACTTTTGTGGGATACATATTCGGATATCACTTAAGATGCCAGGTACGTGTCTTGCGAGAGTGGGATGCTACGTTTTTGGTATCTATCCTTTCTAGCCATCCCCTAGCCTCCACAGGGTTTGTACTTCCGTAGAAGTCCACAGCACCTTGCTTTCACAGCCTATCATACCTCATCTCCCTTCTCTTAAGAATTCTGGGAGGCATTACCTCTAGTTGAGGTATAGAGGACTCTTTACTGGCTCCTACAAATCCTAGGTTAGTTGATTATCTCACTTGATCACCTATGGTAGATGACCTATAATAGACAAGAATTTAATTATTATCTGCATTTCTCATGATATTTCATGTCTTACATTCCTATATGTCCCTATGTAGTTTTTGATCAGATGGACTATGAGTTGGACGAAATGTTTGACTATGTGGTTTTCTTATTGCAAGGCCCAGCTTATCAATAGTGGAAGAGTTTTCAGGAAGTACCACTAGGCCTTGCAATTTGAAGTGGGAAGACTTTGTAAGGGTCTTCAAGGAGAATTACATGCCCCAGATCTAACTGGACATAAAAATGAAAGATTTTCTAGTTCTGAAATAGGGTAGATTGTCAATGGTGGAGTATGAGATCAAGTTTAATGAGCTGATAGGGTATGCTACTACTTTGATTCTTACCGAAAAAGAAAGTATAGGAGATTTGAAGATGGGTTGAACATGGAGATCAGAACAAGGTTAGCAATCACTAACCTGAGCAATTTTATTAAGTTGAGAGCTGCCTTGATCAGAGTTGAGCAGCTATTAAGAGAGGGACAAGCAGAGTCTAGGCAAGGGTTTAGAATGAAGAGGCCTAGTGAAATTTTTAGAGTCGTTCTAGCATAAGATTCAACAAGCATTACAATCAAGCTTTTAGATCATCGTCTGGATCAAGACAGGGAGGGTTCAGACAAAGAGATAGCTTCATATAGTCTAGTAGTGGAGGAGGTGTAGTGTCAGGCCAACTACCCCCTTATGAGCATTGTGGGAAGAAGCACTGTGGAAAGTGATGCTCATTATCAGGAACTTGTTTTCGATGTGCCTCCTTAGAGCACAGAATCAGAGATTGTCCTATTTTTGCTACAGCCCAGTCTAGTGTAAGAGGGGGATTAGAGAGTGAAGCTACTGTCTAGTAAAGCTGAGCTAATGGGTCTGGACAGAGAGGCTTTGCTAGAGGCAGGATGAGTTCTGGGAGTCCTTCTATCAAGATTAAGGGCCAGAGTAACCAACCACAGTCCCAAGACAGAATGTATGCCATGACCAGACAGAAGGCTCAGGATTCTCCGGATGTTGTTACAGATGTGCTACTTATTTTTGATTATGAAACATTTGGATTACTAGTTCTTGGATCTATGCATTCTTTTGTCACATTGCATCTGACATCTAGTTTGCATTATGATAAGTAACAATTGAAGTATGGATTAGAGGTGAGCACACCTATAGGTAATACTATAGTTATAGGAGAAGTCTACAAAAGATGCCTAATTGGAGTTAAATAGGCTGAATTACATGCAGACTTGATTATATTACAGTTGAGGGAGATAGATATTATCTTAGGCATAGATTGGCTTACTACTCATAGGGCTATCATGAACTGCTATACTAAGGACGTGGTGTTAGAATCTCATAATCAACCGAGAGCAGTTTTCAGAGGTATTAGTTAAGTAGTGCCAGCTAGGTTGATCTCAGTCATTAGTTTATTAATGTTGATGCAAGGAGGATGTGAGGCTTATCTGGCTCACTTCATTGATACCTGAACTAAGCATAATGTACATGACATACCTGTAGTCAGGGAATTCCTGGATGTGTTTCCAGCTGAGTTACCTGTCTTACCTCCAGATCAGAAAGTAGAGTTTATGATTGATCTAGTTCCAGGTGCTGCTCCTATATCTATTCCCCATATAGGATGGCACCTGTAGAACTGCAGGAGTTGAAGGCTCAGTTATAGGAGTTGCTGGAAAAGGGTTGTATTAGACCTACTGTTTCACTATGAGGAGCTCCAGTCTTGTTTGTGAAGAAGAAAGATGGAACTTTGAGGTTATCCATTGATTAAAGGTAGCTAAATCAGGTAACTGTGAAGAACAAGTACCCATTGCCTAGAAATGATGAATTATTTGATCAGTTGTAAGGAGTTCAGGTGTTTACCAAGTTGGACTTGAGATCTGGGTATTATCAGTTGAAGATAGTAGAGGTCGATGTACTGAAAAGTGCATTCAGAATTAGGTATCGGCACTTCAAGTTCTTAGTAATGCCGTTTGGGTTAACTAATGCCCCAGTAGCATTTATGGCTTTGATGAATATGGTATTTGAGCCCTACTTAGATCAATTTGTGATAGTGTTTATTGATGACATTTTGGTATATTCAAAGAATAAAGAAGAGCATGCCCAGCATTTGAGAGTGGTTTTATAGATTATGAGGGGAAAATAGTTGTATGTCAAATTTAGTAAGTGTGAATTTTGTCTAGATCAAGTAATGTTTCTGGGACATATAATGACTACGCAAGGTATACAAGTGGATCCCAAGAAGATAGAGGCAATAATGAATTGAAAAGCTCCGAGAAATGTATCAAAAATTTGAAGCTTCTTAGGAAGGCATAGATATTACCAGAGGTTTGTCAAGGGGTTTTCTTTGATCTCAACCCCTTTGACTAAACTTCTGAGGAAGAATGTAGAATTCACATAGCATGATGATTGTTAGAAGAGCTTTAAGGAACTAAAGAACCAGTTGACTATGACACCGATTTGAACTATTCCATCGGGAACCAGAAGATATGTGGTATATAGTGATGATTACCATCAAGGATTGGGATGAGTATTGATGCAGTATGGCAAGGTGATAGGGTATGTATTGAGATAACTAAGATCTCACGAGATTAACTGTATGGTACATGATTTAGAGCTTATTATAGTTGTCTTTGCTTTAAAGATATGGAGACATTATTTCTATGGGGAGACATTCTAGATATATACATATCATAAGAGTTTGAGATATTTGCTAAGTCAGAAGGAATTAAACATGAGACATAGGAGATGGATAGAGTTGTTGAAAGATTATGACTACACGATCGAGTATCGTTCGGGCAAAGCTAATGTGGTGGCTGATGCTTTGAGTAGGACGTCTAATACCAGTGTAGCTAAGATTCAGGTATTGAGGTTATCAAACATGATTCAATTAAAAGCTTTGAATGTGGAGTTAAATCTAGAGCATAATGAAGCATTGATAGCTACATTAAATTTGAGACCAATGTTGCATGATATAATTAAAAGAGTTTAAGGTAAAGATCATATGGTGAAGCTTATTGAGAAAGTTAGGATGAACCTGAATTCTGAGTTTGTGTTAAGGGATGAGACACTATGTTTGAAACAGTGGCTATATGTGCCTAATGTGGATGATCTAAGGAAGGAAATTCTAGAGGAGGCTCATATAGCCACTTATGTTATACATCCTGGTACCACCAAGATGTATAATACACTAAAACAGCATTTCTGGTGGCCCAGAATGAAGAAGCAAGTAGTGGAGTTTGACCCTACATGGATAACATGCCAGCAGGTTAAGGCTAAGCAATAAGGCTCCAGTTGGAAAATTATATTCGATGATTACTCAAGAGTGGAAATGGGAACGAATTACTATAGATTTCATTATTGGATTGCCAAGGAATCTATAGAACGATGCTATATGAGTTATGGTTGATCGATTAACGAAATTGTCCCATTTCTTACTAGTGATAGAAAATAACTCACTTGACCAATTAGCCCGGAGGTATGTGAATGAGGTAGTTAGACTTAATGGAGTTTCGGTGTTCATTATATCAGACAGGGATCCCATATTCACTTCGAGATTTTGGAAGAGTTTGCAGTCAACTATAGGCATGAAGTTAAACTTCAGTACTGCATTTCATTCTCAAAACTTCAGTACCGAATGAGATGTCTCAGTTACACAATATATTTCAAGTGAGTATGCTCCAAAGATACTGATTAGATCTGACACATGTCCTACTAGCTCAAGAGATTAAGGTTGCTAGTAATCTAAGTTATGTTAAGGAGCCGATCGAGATAATGGGATCGCAGATGAAGCAGTTGAGGAACCGAGAAATTCCATTGGTGAAAGTCCTTTGGAGGATCACTCGAATGAGTAAGCAACTTAGGAAACGGAGGAGCATATGAGGAGACAATATCGTCACATATTCGAACAATCAGGTAAGAAATTTGAGGACGAATTTCTTTTAAAGAAGGGAGAATTATAACATTTCGTTACCTATGTTGATGCTAGAATAGCATATACGAGAGATTACTGAGTGATTAGAAAGTGCATTTCATGCTCATGCATATTATGGCATACATATACGTATGATTATTGAAATTTTGCACTTTAAAATAATTGTACATTCAATCATTGACATTTTCAGGTTATAATTAATATATATATATGATATGTGATTATGTTGAGAATTGTTAATTATTTGTATTGAAAATTGATGTGGAAAATGTAAGCTACTGAATTTAGAATTTTGGTGAACTTTAGGAAATTTAAAAAATGTTGGATATTATTGGACTAGGAAAACTGCCATGTGGCAAGTCAAGTGATAAATGGAAATAGAAATGAGAATCAAATGATATTGAAATTTTAAAGACAATTGGAGAAAAATTTGGAGAAAGATTGAACTAGTTAAATGAGAAATTTGTTAAATTCTTAGAAATTGGGCAAATGGAGAAGTGATAAGTGTCACTTGCCAAGCTAAGCCAAATCATACTAAGTCTACTGTTCTTTTCATTTGAAAGACAAAGTCACGGTTTGTTCTTGACTTATCTTTCTTCTTCAAGCTTCTTATTCTTCACAATTTTCAATTCACCAAACCTTCATTAACTTTGTATCTTGCTTTCATTTGTCCATTACTACTCCTATTTTGCGTCATTTTCATTTTCCCCAAGAAAACCTAACCTAATCCACCTTCAAGATGGTGCACATGAGTCACGTGAAAATTAGCGATTCTTGATATTATGATGAATTTGGAGTTTTAACAAGTGATATGTTCATCCTTATGAGTAGTATGAATGTGAGATAAATTTGGTGATTATTTGTTATTAAATGATCATAAGAAAAATATACGTTTTTCATGAACATCGTAAATATGGGATAAAAATATGGATGCATTGTTTTTATGTATTTTATGATCTTTATGTTATAAAATAGTGTAGAAATTTTTTTTGGAATTGAAAGATCAATAAAATCGTGTATAACATAGTGCAGAAAATTAGATTATGTTTTGTTGATATACGTATATGCTTATGTTCATTGTTATTGCATGAATTTTTGGATGTTCTAAAAATGAACTGAAAATAAGTTTGGAGTTAAGGAAAAAGAGAATGTTGTGCTTTAAGAATGAGAAAAATGAAAGTTGAAGAAGAAAATAGAGAATGTACAAAAGATGAAAAAGTGCAGTAGTGAAGAAAGTGTAGAAAAATAGTGATATGCGTGAGTGTGATCTTCTGTTTTTGATGTTTGTGTTTTAATCTGGGATTTTGGATTTGTTTGTGGATGATTGGAGTTGAAATGAAGTCAAAATGGGGGGAAAAGTATAAGATTAGAAATGGAAGATTAAGAAAAGAAAGGAAAGAAGAAGAAAATTGCAGTGTTTAGGAAGAAGGAAAAGCACGATCGTGCTTCTTCACGATCGTGACTTTTTAAAGAAACATGGAAAAGCAAGATGGTTCACTTTTTTGATGCCTCTTTCAGGTAACGATCGTGCACTCATGATCGTGACATTGTGTGAGGGACTAGAATATCGCAATCATACAAGTGCACAATCGTGACTTCTATGGCTATCGAAGGGAGACTATTTCGAAGATCCCTTATCCTTTTGACCATAACTCCTCCTCCCAAGCTCCAGATGACATGATATTTGAACGAAAAAACTCAAAACACATTCTGCTTCCTCTCCAAAAAACTTTAGGGTCATATGAATCCATTAGAGAAGGATTGAATGATGAATTTAGGGTGAAGTGTGATGGAATTTGATAAATGGAGTATTTTGACTAAACATGCTTTGGCGGTTTAGCCATGTTTAATCTGTAGATTTCCAAATGGAATGATTTTCAATTTAAGTTAAACTAGAGACATACAGCTGCAATTTCTAATTAGAAATTGAATTTTAATTATGTCCATAATGATCTTGAAACTTAGCTTGAAATTTAGTTTTGGCTTAGGTTGCAGCGCTACTGACAGAAATTATGTCCTATAGTTATTGAATAAAATATATTGACATAGGCTGACTCAGACAAAGTTGTCTTCATAAAAGTTGTATATTATTCTCTTAGGTTTCAATTGGTATAAACTTTGTAATTTTTGGATATTGTAATTGGGAGATATAAGTTGTACAACTTAGAGTGCACGACCATGAACTAGCCAACATTTTGAATGTACTCAGTCCGAAGTATTTTAAGTATAATTTTTAGAATACTGAATCAAGTTGTATGATCTAGGTGTCATTAAAAACTTAAGACATAGGGGAACAATTTTTATTGCCAAATTACATCATTTTTTGGTCAGATTGATCATATAAAGTTGATCTGAATGTATATTTTTTGAAAAATTTGAAATGATCGTTTGGGTTATAAAATTAGATTCAGAGTGTTTTATTGAGGGATAAACCTTAAGTTTAATTGATACTTAAGTGAGTTTTGATATTTGAATGATATTGTGACGTGAATAATGGAAAGATACCAGGAATGTCATTGAACACACATTGTACATATTTCATATACATAAATGTGCATAAATGAATATCTATACAATTGTGCAAAATTGTGATATATGTATCATGCATGATATAAAAGAACATTTGGAATGTTGACATCCAGACATTGTCGGGACTTCAAGGTAATAGCTTCAGGAGCTAATAGTGAGTAACCTAGATGGTCTCACTTAATCATTTCTTTTGCTTAAATTCTATTTTGAATTGTCTTATGAATGTGATTTAATGGTTTGATTCCAGACATTGAAGGTTCGAGGTTTTGATGCATGAATGTGATAATTGAAGTGCTCCTTGTATTTCAATGTGAAGACATAAGCATTACTCAACAATTTTGTTGAATGCCAGACTAGGTCTGATGATAAATGTTTTTTGAATGTGAATGTGAAATCATGCCGATTGATCGAGAATATAAGAATGCGAAGCATTCCATTACATAAATGCATGAAAGATAAAGGCAGTTGTGACCGGAGTCACCATTATAAATAGCGTAAAGATTAGATTGTGATCAGAGCCTTAAGCTACTGAGAGACTAGACAAGAAGCACAATTCCTGTACTTTTGTGAAGAAGAAATAGCTCAAAGGTGGGTCAGCTAGAACTGAAGGATTTAGTTAGAAATTTGTATAATTCCTCTTTCATATAGCTTATTTTGTATTATGTTTGGATTATGTAAACATATATTCAAATGATCTAGTAATAGCTACATTGTATATTTGGATTTTATGAAATGAAATCAGGAATTTGTCCTTAAAATATTGTGTCTTTCTTTATAATGTCATAATTAAGATAGTGATATGAGTGCTTTAGCACACTACTTTTGTGGGGCGTATTCGGATATTACTTAGCATGTCAGGTACATATCTTGCGAGAGTGGAGTGCTACAGAAATGGAGTAAGGAAAGTAAAAGAAACTAGAACTTACATAAAGATTGTGCTAGAGCAGAATGGATAATGATAATGTACGAACAAATACACTTAAAATTTGCTTTTATCCAATGCTTACATTGATATTTACATTATGATTTATACTTAAGCAACTAACTCTTTTCCAATTTTGTTGTTTTTTAGGAAGTTGTTTATCATATAAAATGAGCATGGACTTCTTATTCATTAACAGCAATAAATTTGATTAAATTTCTAAAAAGAATTAGAGGCTTTACGGTTAATAATTTGACAAAACAAGATATTATTGCCCAAAAATAGTATTTCAGTGTTCCATAAATGGTCACATTAGAACCAAGCATAGTAGCATGAAAGATTTTAAATAATACTTTAATGCTCTCTTTAAATAATATTGGATTTTATTTATGAAAAGAATTGTAAGAATTCATAAACACGAGGATTTCAAAATGCAATGGCTAGTCATTAACATTCTCGTTGAATTTTTTAGTCTTAAAGTACTATACCTTAACCTTTGACTGAAATGATCTAATAACTATAATGGTAGAATATCGTAAATTATTATAGATTTCACTTAAAATAGTAAATCATGTATATTTTTATGAGATTCTCACCATGGTCAAAAATATTTTAGTTAGGTTGCTTTATATAAAAAGAGACCAACAAAATAGAATATTTACAGGTTTATTATTATTCTTTAATTCATGAATAGCTAGATAAACACATTGGAACAACTTAAATAAAACATTTTGATTGAAAAGGATATATTTGGGAATCTATGGATCATATCTTGATTCCATTTTCCTCATATTTTATCAATGAAAAGTAATATATTTCTTCCATCAAGTGGTGTATAATCAAATTAACCCAATGACAAACTTTTAGTAAAGATATTTTAAAAATGTTCTAATATTGAAAGATTGGGGAAGGATGACTTTATTATTTTACTCAATTACTTTATGCCTAGATTTTAATCTATATGAATAATATATATGGAATATTTGATGCTCGATCTAGCATTTTGGCCTACTTAAGTATTTTTCTTATCTAATTATAGAATAATAAAAAAGACATGATTATGTTTTAAATTAATGATTGTAAGAGGTCTTCATTAGATATGTTGCTAAATGCATTCTTTAACGTTTACATTGATTATAATTTAATTGGTTACCTATATTTAACATTCGGAACGGTAGCTTGTGCTTCATCTTTCATGGAAGACATTTTCATCTGATTTAATGGGATATACTTCAATTAAATGAGTCAATTTATTAACATCAAGATTTTCTTGGGACAAGAATTTGAACTAATCAATTAAATGAATACATAAAGAATGAGAGGAAAAGGTTAACTTAAATATAACATCAATGACTCAAGGAATACAAAAAGCATAGGCCTAGTTTATTGAATGGAATCATTCACACAATGAAAATATAGTAAAGGAAAAGATATTAGCATTGTTTATTCTCTATATTACACTTAAGGAGAGTAAGGTTTTCATGCTCCTCTATACATACAATAAGATAGAGAGCCTCCTAGAAAGATTGGTATGTAGGGCCATATCTTTCTTTTAGGAAATAATAATGAATTAAGCAATGAATGGCAAGTAAAAGTTACAAAGTAGCTATAACAAGCTATACATGCTAAAACCAAGCATATAGAAGCTTATAAACCTAAATACAACTTACTTTAGATTTGAATAGGTTTATACATTCCATATTATAGTACAATAGTCTTCATTAATGAGTTTGGAATTGTATAAGGCCATGTATCCTTTAATTTGCATAATGGTTTTCCTACTAAATTGTTCTTCTGTTAAACTTTTGTCTTGAAATATTATAGCATTTCTTTCATCCCATATAGCTTTAAGAAGACATGTTATGGGTAGATTGAATGACCATTCAATTGTAGGGTCAGGACGCTTAATTTCACTATGATCAAGTATTCATTTAAACTTGAAATTACGTAGGTAGTAGAATAGATAAATGTTCTAATGAAATCTCTTACTTGAAATAGGGTAGGTTTTAATTAGGAGGAATGATTCTATTAATGGATTGGTCTTAGTGACCTGAAGAAAGAAATGTTGATTGTTGCCGGGATGAGACGCTAAAGCTTTATCTAGGTTTTAAACAAAGCAGTTCCCTACAAGGAAAATGAAGCCATAGAGCATTGCACTGAAGTGGACTGGATATAGTGAAAATCACTGATTGTTATAATGCTTTCTTGAAGGACTAAAAGCACCTACCACGCAATTGTAGGGTTAGGATATTTGATTTCATTACACCATCTCGTTATACAATCCCACCCTCTAGATGCATTATGAATAAAGCATGTATGCAATGCATACTTCTAAGTAATATTGACACAAACATATTGAAAAAATAAGTGTCCAGTACTTTCTTTAGCTTTTTGACAAAGAATAAACCAATTAGGGATGTTAAGGAATGTCTTCAGCTTATCCACAATTAGTAACTTGTCTTTTATAGCTAACCATAGAAATATTAAGGCTTTTGGATGAAATTGTTTATGCCATAAAAATTTGTGTTAGGAAATCTTATTATGGTGTTTATGTAGAAACTTCCTATAAGACTAATTAGTAAATTTACCATTTTTTTGAATTCTTCCAAATAATACGTCTTCCCCTTCACTCATGTTCAAAAATGGATCAGGGATAGAGCTTTGTATAAAGATCTATTTATCAACTAGTGCATAAACTACTATTACTCTCTCACTAATAATAGATTTGAGACCTTTCATTCTTTGCAAGCTAAGAAAAGGATCATAAGATGTCTAGCCATTAAACCAAAAATTAGTGTTCTTACCATCTCCAATGAAATAAGTAAATTCATTCCTCAATAACTACGTGGTATTTAGAATACCTTTCAAGGTTAAGGAATAGGAAGGTTTAATCTTCATACTCCATATACTGTTTCTTTTTATATAGATCTTGTGGATCCATTTACACCATAGGGACTGCTTTTCAGTTAATAAACTCCATAGCCTCTTAGACATCATAGGATTGTTCATTAGTTTGAGAGAAATTATATCCAAACTTAATTTGTCCTTACGTAAGCATACTTCTATCCACTGCATTTGAGCTATCTTGACATTTTCTTCACTGCTATTCCAAAGAATCCTGCTATATAACATCTTTATGGATTTGATTGCTCTTTTACGGATAGCTACATGTATAACCTAAAAAAAATTGACTAAATTCAATATAGATGAAATAAACACACATCCACCACCTATAGAAATTAATTTGGAACTCTAAGAAGAGATATTTCAATTGATACTATTGAGAAGATTGTTGAAATCTCCATATGTGGGGCTGGTATCTAAAATGGGAATTCCTTGGTACTATATAGGAAGTGTTTGTTGTTTGAAAGTAGCTGCAGTTTTAATGGAAGATTGATTATTTCCAACTAATTTTGTTAAGTAAAAACAAATTTTGGAACAATTGTTTTCTAATCCAGACATGTTTCCAAACATTTTTAAGGCTTTCATAAAAGTTAATATAGAATTTTGATCAACTTTTGAGAAGAGTATGAGATGATTTACACTTGGAATGAAACCTAAAATCTTTAGTTCTCTTAACTACTCTCTTCAAGGTTCTGTTGAATACTTCCATAACAAGTGCAAAGATGTAAGGTGATATGGGATCCCTGTAACATTCCATTTTTCCTATGATAAGGGTTACAACCCTAGAATACTAAATATAAGAGATATTATTGAGAAATTAGGAAATGCATTTCATGCTCATGCATAATATTAGCATACATACACATGAATTTGATAATTGCACATATTACAATGACTGTACATGCAATAATTGGACATTTATTAGGTATATTTGATCTTAATGGATTTATAATTCTGATTATGATGTTAATAGTGAATGTTTTGTCTTAAAAATTGATTTGGTGTGTAAAATTATTGATTTAGATTTTTTGGTGAAAATTTGGAAAATTTTATGAAATTATAAGTATTTTTGGACTAGGTAAAAATGTCAAGCGATAAGACAATTGATTTATGGTAGTAAAAATAAGTGTCAAATGGTAGTTGAAATAATTAGCAGATGGTATTAGGATTTGTTGAGAATGTGACATTAAAAATTGGGTGACAATTGGATTAGAAATCTGGAGACAAATAGACTAGATTTTAAGAGGCATTAGTTAGCTTAAGAAGATGACTTGTTAATTTGATTTTTATTTGGTAAGTGTCATGACACCCACCAAGAAATTTGTACCTTGCTTTTAACCCACCCACGACATTTTCTTCTCGAAAGACCATCTTGTTTTTTTTCTTTCACATTTTCCATATGCTCTCTTCACATTTTCTTCACTCATGACCATCTCATTCTCACCCTTATCATATTGAGTTCATGCTATTATTCACTTTGTTTTTTCAAGATCTTTGATATTTCTTGATCTTATTACTAAGAATATAACCTATTCCTCCTAGAAGAGTTGATTATCATATAAGCTTAGAGGCTCGGGTTAAGTGATATTTTTAAGATCTTGAAGTTATAAAAGTAAGTATTATATTGTTCTTCATGATTTGTTTAATGAAACATATATAATGATAGTTAGAGCTTAAATGATCATAAAATGGTGTTTTATATATGTTAGAGCATGGGTAAAGAAATGAACTCATTGATGTCTTGTTTTTGTGTTTACGATGATCAATATTTCGTAAGTTATTGTAGAGATGAGTTTGAAATAGAAAGATCATTAAAATTGGTGCAGGAAAAAGTTCAGAAAAATTTGATAGATAAATGGATGTTTCATGTTATATCTTTGGTGTTATGATAAAACATACAATATAATTTGTTTGTGATTGAAATTGAACTGAAATGAAGTAGGAATGAAGAAGAAATAATGAGGACATAAACTATAAATGATAGACTAAGTAAAAGAGATGAACTAGGATGAAAATGATGATGAAGTGTGCTAGAATATGTTAGATGGAATGTTTTCACTGAACATGCATCTATATTTTAGCCATATCTTAATCTGTACATATCCAAATAGGATTATTTTTAAGTTTATATTAAACATGAGACATATGGATATATTTTCATGAAGGAATCAAAATTAAATTTTGTCTTTAAGGGTCTTAAAATTTGGGTTCAAGTTGATTATAGTGTGCTATTGCAGTATGAGAACAATATATAGTATTTTAAGTATAACTTATAGAATACTGAACCAAACTGCATGAAATTGATGTCATTAGAAACTTAAAACATATTGGAACATTTTTTAGAAAAATTTATTTCCTAAATACCTCATTGTCCTTATCAAATGCACGATCGTTCTTGGTAGTTGCACGATCATGACAGAGAGGAATTATCAGGGAGTTGCACAATCATGTACTACTAACTTCTTACTTACCTCGGTGTTTTGGACTTAATTAAGGTTTCAAATGAACCTATGTGGTTTTCCTAACTAAGTGGTTAAGTG
>JAOQMP010101826.1:0-15047 GCA_027563575.1 Erythroxylum pedicellare
AGTCGGTAATACTCTTCATCTTGTTTATGTTTTTATTATCCTTATACCATATCATGTATGGATTGGCATGATGTTTTGGATTTGTTGCTTCTGCTGTAAATATGATTTCTTTAAAGTTTTGAAATCTACCGTTTCTCCAAATATAGCATGCTTTTTTTTTCCGATCCAACACCAAATACCTCAAGCTATACCTATGAGTAACCCTTGAAAGCCATCGATGAATGGAGTCAAAGCACAAGATCAGTATCCGAGATATCTTTAAGCACCTCAAGTCAAAGGATGCTCGCACCATTTCCATCATAAGACTATCATTGACACTAGAATAGAATATCCATATGATTGTCTCATAGTAGGTTAGTTCAATGTACTTACTACCCTTAGTAAGCATCCACGTGTTAGCTCTAAACAACTCATGTCTACAGCTTTTGAGATCTACTACTTGATCCAATCAAGGAGTGTAACATGTGCTAGTCTATTTAGATTAATGATATCCCATCTCATTAATCCTGTGACTAGGAAAATTTTAGATACTAACATAATTACACATGATGGGAATCTCATTATCATGATCTCATCATGATTTCCTCCATGGTATGATTTGTATTAAGGACTTTATTAATTGAATTTAAGATTAACATCAAATCTATAAAGGTATGAGCATTAAAATCATGAAAAATGCCTTTATTAGTCATAAAATGGTTTGTACAATAAGTGCTAAAGGTGATTGCCTATAAAGAACTTCTCTAACAATCTCCCACTTGTACTAAAGCCAATTTCCTTGATATCTAATACCATAGCCTGAACATGTGGCCCAAAACTCTTTTGGGAAATAGGCTTAGTCATGGACCAATTATATTCTGATCAGTGGAAACTCTCTTTATCTTGACATTATTTTTACTAATGATTTCTAAAATTAATGGTAGCACCTAAGTATATGTTTGAACTTTTGGTGAGACCTCAGTTCCTTCGCTTACGCTATAGCCAGCTGTTGTCATAATACAATTGCACTGGGTTAGCGATGCTTGGAGCCATACCAAGTTTTATAATGAACTTCTTGATCCAAACTACTTCTGAAGCTGCAATGTCTTCTGCCTCTATCCTCAAATATGTAGTCATATCTTATTTGGAACTTTTCCAACTAATTACACCACAAGTTAATGTTAATACATATCCAAAGTGAGATCTGGAGTCATCCCTATCAAATTGGAAAGGAAACTGGCATAAGTATACCCACTTACCACAAAATGACCTTCTTTATTTACCAAGAATACATCTTTAGTTCTTCTCAAGTACTTAAGGATATTCTTGACAGCCACCCGATGACCCTCATAAGGGTTGGACAAGTATCTGCTCGTAACACTTAGAGCATATGATACATTGAGTCTAGTACATAACATAAGGTACATGATTGATCCTATAGCCGAAGTATAAGGAATTGAACTCATGCGAGTCCTGTCATCTTGTTTCTTTGGACACATAGATTTAGAGAGTGTAATCCTATGTACCATGGGAAGATAACCTTCTTTGGATTACTCCATGCTAAAAACTCTTTAACATCTTGCCTATGTATGTAGATTGAGAAAGACCAGGCAACCTCTTAGATCTATCATTTTAGATCCTTATCCCCAAAATATAAGTTGCTTCTCCAAGATCTTTCATAGAGAATTTCTTAGGTACCCAAAATTTGACTAATTGCAAAGTAGAGACATCATTTCCTATTAGCAATATATCATTTACATACAGTATAAGGAACACGATTTTACTCCCACTAGCCTTCTTATACACACATAACTCATCTAAACTTTTTGAGAAATCAAACTCTTTGATCGTCTCATCAAACCGGATATTCGAACTCCTAGATGCTTGCTTCAGTCCATAAATGGATAACTAAAGCTTACATTCCTTTTTTCCATTCATGAATATGAAACCATCAGGTTATGTCATATTCACTTCCTCGGTTAGGTTTCTATTAAAGAAAGTCATCTTAACATCCATTTTCCATACTCTCATAATCATAATGAGAGCAATGGCTAGGAGTATCCTAACAGATTTAAGCATAGCCTTTGATGATAACCTTTAGCTACAAGCCTAGCTTTATGGGTAACTACATTACCCTCCATATCAGTTTTCTTCTTGAAAACCCATTTGCACCCTATGAGTTTTATCCGTATGGGTAGGTCAACCAAAGTCCATACATGGTTTTCATATATGGAATCTATTTTGAATTTCATAGCTTGAAGCCATTTGTCAAATTATGAACTCTTCAGAACCTCTTCATAGGTAGTAGGCTCATCATCTTTTATGAGCAATACATCAGAAAGTTCATTTATGAGAAATCCATAACTCTTGAGAAAATGACCTATCCGACCTGACCTATGATCTTCTTATGTGTTAGAAGGTTGAGCTATTGTTTCATCTTTATGAATAATAGTCTCAGGTCCAAGTAGTTGATTTGCGATTGTTTGAGCATCTTGAACTTTCACAAGTTCAATTTTTCTCCCACTGTCTTCTTTTAGAAGGAACTCTTTCCCCAAAAAGACAATATGTTTTGAAACAAACACCTTATGTTCTAAAACATGGTAGAACTGATATCTTATAGCTTTCATAGGATATCCTACAAACAAACACTTTTGATTGAATTCGCTTCACATAAGTAGGATAGCCTTAAACTTCATGTAAGAAAGATAGGGTTTCTTGTTTATATCTCATATGGAACAAAATCAATTGACTTGGATGGGACTCTGTTTAATACATAAACAAAAGCTTCGATTGCATACCTGATTCAAACCAATTTGTAAAGACCTTGGAGGTTAAATCTAAATAATCCAAGGATTGCACTATAGGGTGTAACCCCAGGTTGTTCACTTAATCAGAACCTAAAATGAATAGAGATAAGTTAACCTATATGTGATGCTATGCAAGCTAACTGGGAAAAAGGGGACTTTTGATTTTTGAAATCATTAATTGAACTAAATTGAATTGTAAAATGTATTTTTGGAATTTAAGGATATAGAAATGGAGAGATGAAAAACAGGAGATTAAATAGTGATAGATTCATCTTGAAAGTGAGCTCTGGAAATCATAGTTTGAAATTGATTTTAGTGGGAGTAGAAATCACTAAGCTTCAAAATGGTAAACCTTAACGTACTCTTTAAGTCTAAGATCTTAATCAATGGGACTCTGTTTCTTAAGATCCTGTTAAGTGCTTTTAGTGTGTGTAGTACGATCAGCCAATGCAGTAGGTTAAATGACATCTAGAATCAACTCAATATCAAACATAACCATGCAAGATAAGAGAAAATCAAGAAGATTACAAATAGACATATATGAAACTTCATATATTTAAGCTCAAAGTTCTACATAAACCAATCCAAACTACACATATGAATATCCAACATTTGATTAAAACTATAATCAAGCAGCTCAACTACAAATTAAAAATCCAAGACCTAGAAATTTATAAATTCATAGCTGAACCATAGATTAAACTACTCCCCTTTTAAGCTGATTGAACTCCAGCCATTGCTACGCCTTCAAGAGGAAAAGAAACACCTAGCCACGCATTGCACCAGGAAGCTTCATAACTGGGAATGAATCTGAGTCACCTATGGTGGAGGTTTGACAGTTGAAAAATGGAGGAAATTAGGGTTAGATGAGAGAAAGATGAGAGAGGACTAAGATGGCGGCTCTCCACTTTTGTTTATATGTCACTTATCCTGAAATAGGGTTTCCAAATCGGTATTCGGGTTAGTTTGCACGAATAGGTAAGTGAAATTTTCAAAAATGGTTTGGGTCTGGGTTGTTGATTTAAAGGTTTCACCTTGGTGAAGGAATGACTTCTCCATGGCAAACTTTTTCCGAGAGGTCTTCTTACTTGATCTTGTGACTTGGAATTTCTTGGTCTTCACTATTGGCTTTACTTCTTGAGTGTCCTGCGATGTAAAGCAATAATTTGCAATATCAATTCTCCTAGAAACCAAGTGAGTGCAATTACTAAGTAATTATAACAATTTTACCCTCAAACTACATTAATTCAAAATAAGCACTCTTAAGCTAAATTAAGCACAATAACTAACAAAAAGAGTCGAAAAGTATAACAAAAACCATAAAAATATCACTAAATAATATAGAAAACTTGGTTTCAATCAAATTCCCCCACACTTAGACCTTTGTACTCCTGGACAAAGCTCATAAAAGTCAAAGAGATACAAGTACAAAAGAAAATACTGACCATACTTAAAAACGAGAGCAGAAAATTAGTAAAACCACTTTCTTAGAAATCAACCAAAGCAGACTGAAGGAACGCTAAGAAGATAAACACTATAGTTATTTAATCCAAGAGATTAAGCAAAAGAGATTTATCTCAAGGGAAACTATTTAACTCTCAACTCACTGATCTGGGGATAATTTCACTCTAAAATCTGCTTAGTCCATTCTCTACCATAATCTACATCTCCACTACAAGAACCATAGTTTCGCAAATCAAGAGAACTTTCAGGGTTGTAATGATGAATGAAGGCCAAGTGAAATGGATGGAATAAAAGAAAAAGATGAGTAACATGCATCACAATTATTCTACTCATGAAACAAGCGTCAACTATTCTAACATAGTAATATTTCTTTTGCTATTTATTTCTATTTCCAAATATATATATATATATATAGTTTTTTTAACAGAATTGAATTCTATACTTCAAAACTGTTGCTCAAAAAATTGTCATAATTCAGAGTTAAACAAGATTCCTCAAATGTTCGATGAAACTAGTTAGGAAACTCAAAATCGATACATTTGTAATACTTAAGATCTCCCCGTTTACTCTTCACTCCCAACAGAAACACTCAAGAACTTCTAGTACTTATAAACTATGGTAGCAGCACACCATTACACTGGTCTGGTAAAAGACACTACAACATAACATATCTATCCTAAGCCACAAGAGTAGTAACAGTGGTTGACTCGTATTTCCCGACTAAAGGAAGCTTTTTTTTTAGTTTTCTTGTAGTAACGAGCCAACCTATAAATCGTACTCTCTCCAAAGATTAACTTAAACTTAGAAAATTGGAGATAAAATATTTACATCAATTTATAGAAATGTGCATGCACTCAAAAAGACGGTTCAAGGGGCTAGAAATGGTTAAGTGTTTGGGGCTTATGTTTAGGTAAGAAAGGTTTTCAAATGAATCCCTCTATCATATTCACAAATTTTAGTTCAAGCGTTGATTAAGAATTAAAACAAGTTTTAAAGAGATATGAAATTAAACAGATACAAACAAATGAAAGAATTCAGGCCCAGATATCCTTCCAACAAGGTCAGTATCTCAATTAAGCAATCTCAAGGTTTAAAAACACATAATGCCATTTTCTTAGTGTACCCTCGCTTACCTCTTGTTGAAAACATTGAAAATTGAATTAGCCAAAAACAAATATCATTTAAAAACATGGATGGTTTTCCAAAAGCACATGTAAAACTTTGAATTTTTCAAAACTTTCAAATCATAAAAGTATTAAGAATCTAACTTAGGAGAATTGATGAAGTAAGGGAATAAAAGCAGTGAGATTTTTTTTTAATTTTATATAGAGATTGACTTGGCCATGGCGAAATTGGAATTTTTCCGTAGTAGGGTGGCTAAGAAGAGATTGTAAATGAGGGGGCTTTGCCGTGGCGAAATTAAGTTGGCTACAGCGAAGTATGCCCGAGAAGAAAAAATTGTGAAAACTGGAGAGCTTCGCCACCACGAAACCATAAGATGATCGCGGCGAAAGGTGGCAGACATGTGGAAAAGGTGGAAAAATGTCATGCAATTTCAAATTCACCTCAAAACCAAGTTCAAAATTTTAAAAATAACACACAAATGACCTTTTCAAAAGCACTTAAGTGACTAAAAATGATGCATGAAGAAGCTTTTTGCTGAATTCTAAAATAGAAATTCCTTCACCATACTTAAACATAATATTTTCCTTAATGTTGAAACAATGAAAACACAATCGCGTAGTGAATATAAACAGTGGAGCAACTGGAAGATAAAGCACTAGGGGCAATCAAAACACAATGAGAATCAGCAAAACAATAGGGCCATCAGTAGCTAATGAAATAAGTCACATAATCCAGAACAGGCCAGTGCAATCTATGTAAAATGACATTAAAAAAGTTAACTAAGTATCCAACAAACTCAAGACTAAAAACATAAAGACTCAAGGATAAAACAACAACATAGAAAACAAAAAGACTTAAAACTAGTCTGTAGTATGATCAACTTCAGAACTAGAAGGTCCTGTTCTAGATGGGCCTGCTCCAGACATGCCCGCCCTAAATGTACCAGCGCTGCTCATCGGTTCATGCTCATCAGATGGCAATTGGAATTGTAAGCGTTCGGAGATCAAAGCATCCATGCGATGACACTAACATTTGTCCCAATTATACATAGCATCTTTGTCCTTCTACCACTTCATTTCCCGTAAAAGAGTGACGTGGAGTTGGGAGAGATTAGCAAAAAGTTCGTCAATCTTGCCAGAGAGGGTCTCTAAAGTGACAGGCTCAGGGACTTCCTGAGCTGGCTGGCCTTCCTTAGTTGGTGCACCGGTTGCTGGGGCTGCACTTACATCATAAACAGGTAGGGGAGGGGGTCGTGGTTCAAAAGCAAGTTGTTTGAGGCGGTCGTACCTAAAGAGTGGGGTTGAGTCAAAATAGTTGTCGTTATCAAACTTAGGGATGTTATGGGCATGGAAAATGTCAGAGATAAGGTGAGGGAATGCTATAATGTTGGTGAGTTTGGGTGTATTGATGGAGTCATAAAGGGGTGAGGCGATAGCATCAACTATATTGACCGAACGACCGATCATCAGGAGGTAAATGTAGAGGGCTTGGCACTTGGTGACGTTAGCTAGGTGGGTCATAGGAATGATGTTGTTATAGACCAGGTGCAACCAAGGACGAGCCTCTGGCCTTAACTTAAAGTGTTTAAGGCTGTGTTCGGCGTGGTGTGATCGATGCCAGTCAGCGCCCTCTTGACAGAGAGTGCGGGAAACATCGGCCATAAGGTAGTTACAGATGAGTTGGTCGTAATGACAGTGGCGACATGGGGAAGACTATAGTGGTGGCAGATATTGGCAACAGTGAAGGCATGTGGTTCCCTAATACCATGAAAGTCAATATCCAGTCAATCGTGGAGCCGGGCATAAGTGTAAAAATGGTGAACAAACTTATCATTACTTAGGGTACGCTCCTAAACTAAACCAGTTAATTAGGAGGTATGAAGTTGCTAGACAAAAGGGTTGTCTGGGGGGGATAGAGGAAAAGGTCACTCTTTAATGAGAGGTCTAGCATCAATTTTTTCACACAGTTCCTCAAAGGTATATTTATCAGGGGAGTCATACTCACTGAGAGGGGCAGGTTTTTTGGTTCGAGACATTTTTCTGCAGAGAGAACACACAGAAAAATAAACTAAACAAACAAACAGAGTAAACCAAAACTGACAACCTAAGCAACTAACATCGGTTGCTCAATGATTCTATGTAACCTAAACAATACTAATCTAAAACTAGAATTAAATAAAGAACTAAATGTACAACTATTCTAACCTAAACGCTAACAAAAAATAAGATAGAAGAAATAAAGAGAATGGAAGAAGAAGAGAAGATGAAGATACTTACTGAGAGGAGGAAGAAATCTGTTCAAAGAGAGTGTCGAGAAGTAAAGGGATGAGAAGGTAGTGAAGGGTATAATAGTAGGAGACGGAAAAAGAGGGAGAAGAGATTAACGGATGGAAGAGGAGATGAGGGGAGGCACTAAATGGGTGTTTAAACCAAATGGGGAGAGTCGGAAGGCTTAAGGGGGGTGGGAGTGTGAAAAGACGAAAAAAAGGTAGAAAGAATATGAATAGGTAAATGATATATAGAGGTAGAATGGTAATCTGGTAAGTAAAAATTGAATAAATGAGAGGGGGGTCTGTGCAGATTCTATCTTCAACGAAGATATCCCGAGAGGAAAGGGGAAGAAATAGGAGGACTTTGCTACAACGATGTGGAATGCACACTGAAAAAAAGATATCCTGAGATGAAATGAGAAGAAATAAGAGGACTTCACTATGGTGACATGGAATGCACACCACGACAAAGATATCCCAAGAGGAAAGGGGAAGAAACAGGAGGATTTTACTGTGGTGACATGGAATGCACGTCGTGGTGAAGATATCTCGAGAGCAACACAAAGAAACTAGGGGGACTTTGTTGTGGCAAAACCGTGAGTTCACCGTGGCAAAATTAGTCCGAACTAAAAAAGACGGACATAAAACTTCGGCAAAGAAATGTCAAATATGAGAAAGAAACACAGGACACGGGCTGGATACTCAGAAAATCTTCAAGTGCATATATATGGTCATAAGGTACCAAATAAGTTTAAGAAAAGAAAATGCAACACAATCAACAATACTAAACTTCTCCAAACTTGAAGATATATCATGCATCAGGGCAATTAAGCACAACAAAAGAAAGGCAAGAGATAGAACTAGAAGGGGATATTATTGAATTGAAAAACTACTAATTAAACTAAAAACTAAACTATTTTTCCTACTAGGGTAGTTTCTCCCCCACACTTACTCAACAAACTAATGCACCAAAAGATGTAAAGAGTAATTACTGGGCAAAAGTAAGTAAACAAGTAAAGGAAAGAAATAACCTGAGAGTTATGGAGGTTTTTGGTTCTCATGGTAAAGCTTCAATAGATGGCAATTCACCTTAATCTTGGATCCATTCTCTTTATGTAGAAGCTCTACCATACCAAAGTTGTGCACGTTTGTGATTGTATACGAACCATCCTAACTAATGTTAAACTTCCCTTACTTAAAAGTGAATCAAGCTTTAAACAACAGCACTTTGTCTCCCTCTTTGAAGTTCTTCCTCAGCAGAACTTTATCGTGCACAAACTTTGTTTTCTACTTGTAGAGTCGAGAGTTCTTGTACACCTCTAGCCTCAACTCTTCCAATTCTTGCAACTTCAACTTTCTCTCCATTCTAGAAGATTCTAAGTCCGTGTTGTACTGCTTGACTGTCCAATATGCTTTATGCTCCAACTCCACTTGCAAGTGGCAAGCTTTACCATAAATTAAGTGGTAGGGGGACATTCCAATTGGTGACTTGTAGGCAGTCCAATAAGCCTATAGTACTTCTTCTAATCACAAGCTCCAATCTTTCTCGGATGGCTTTACTATCTTCTCTAAGATGTGCTTCACCTCTCTATTAGATATTTCAGTCTGACCATTGGTTTAGGGGTGATATGCAATGGAGAATTTGTGAGTGATACCAAAATTTGAAAATAGGCTATCAACTACCCTATTACAGAAGTGTGTACCCCTATCACTCACGACAACCTTTGGAATCCCAAACTTATAGAAAATGTTGGACTTAAGAAATTTAGACACTGTTTGGGCATCATCATTTCTAGTAGGTACAACCTCTATCCATTTGGGCACATAATCTATAGCTAAAAGGATATATACAAAACCAAAAGACGAAGGAAAGGGGCCCACGAAATCAATGCCCCAAAAATTAAAGATTTCACAAAACAATAAAGGCTACTGAGGCATTTCATGCCTTTTACCTAACCCTCCAAAATGTTGACATTTTTCGCAGGACCAACAAAATGTAAAAGAACCGTTAAAAAGGGTTGGCCAATAAAAATCAGAGTCTAGAATTTTCCTAAATGTTCTCCTTACATTGAAATGCCTTCCATAAACTATAGAATAGCAACATGAAATAATGGCATCGAATTCTTCACTAGGTACACATTTTCTTATGACTTGGTTACTACACATCTGCCATAGATGAGGAGTATCCCAAATGTAATGCCTCACTTTGCTCCTGAGCTTTTGTGCCTGCGACTTAGATATAACAGGAGGGGTGAGTCTAGTAACGAGATAATTAACTATATACGCATACTAAGGCTCTTTTAAAACTAAAACATATAAAGTTGCATCAAGAAAAGAATCATAAGTGAGTTCAGAAGAGTCTACTCCCTTTGTATTTGCTGGTAGCCTAATCAAGTTATCGGTTACATGATTCATTACCCGGCTTGATAATTTATGTCGATGTCAAATTCTTGAAGAAGTAATTCCCATCTTATCAATCTTGGCTTAGATTGTGGTTTCTTGAGAAGATAGCGGATAGCTATATGGTTAGTAAAAACAGTTACATGAGAATTTAACAGTTAAGGCCTAAACTTTTCTAAAGCCTAAACTACTGCAAATAGCTCTTTCTTTGTTGTTGTGTAGTTGATTTGAACTGCATCTAGTATTTTCGAGGCATATGCAATCGCTCTTGAGAGCTTCTCCTCCCTTTGGCGTAATATAGCTCTTATAGCACAATTAGAAGCAACATATGAAAGCTCAAAAGGTAATTTACAATAGGGGAGAAATGAATTTAGACTTTAACTCATCAAAAGAATCTCTACAAGAATCATCAAAGTCAAATTTTACATCTTTTTGCACTCTTGTAGGAATAAGCTCATCCTTATCATTTCTAACCACATTCACCCCACTCTTTTTAGGTGCTACATGTACCGGACTAACCCACTCGCTATCAGATATGGGATAGATGATCCTAGCACTTAGAAGTGTGGTGATTTCTTTCTTAACCACATCTAGGATTAGTGGGTTTAGTCTCCTTTGAGGTTATCTCATAGGTTTGGAACCCTCACTCAGTAGGATCCTATGTGTGTAAATAGTTGGACTAATCCCAGGCATGTTTGATAAAGTCCACCCTATAGCCCTCCTATGCTCTCTCAATACAACAAGGAGTCTCTATTCCTCACCATTAGATAGGAATTGACAATAATGACAGGTAATTTCTCATTAGACCAAGGAAAGCATACTTTAAAGTAGGGGGTAGGGGTTTTAATTCAATCTTAGGAGGTTGCACAACATAAGGGATCAATTCATGAAGTTCAAGGGAGAACAAATTACTCCTCTTTCCTTCAACTAATAATAGTTCAGTTTCCATGTGGTCAGGTTTACAATCTCCTTCAATTCCAAGTGTTGAACCAACTTCAAGTTGATATATAGAAACAATTGCCTTAGATAAATCCTTCTGTATACCTGAATCATCACTAGGCAACAACTCATCCAAGTATCTCAAGCTATGAGAAGAATTAAAAGTATATAAGTTAGGAGATGTAAGGGGATTGAGAATAATCCTTAGAGTCAAGGTGTCTTTGCATCAAATAAGTAAGTGGAATAGCTGAAAGTGGGCCATCTTTGTTATCTTCAGTCAGACACTTTTGTTTTGATGAAATAACATCATCAATTGCCACGTCAGTGTCAGCCTCCACGATGCCAGAATCACCTAAAATATTAATAGAAAACCTTTCACTAATGGGGTCATCACTGACAATAGAAGGAATATAACTCACATATGAGTCATTAGATGATATCGTTGCTTTGCAATTAACTACTGTATAGTTAAGTCATGTTATGTCACCTCCACATGAGCAAGTGGAGGGAAAAGAATAAAAAGATGAAATGGAAGAAATGGTGTCTTCCTCATCAGTAGAATCAAGTGAATACAGTTCATATCCAAAGGAATCATCTTGAAATTCAAATTCAAAGCAAGCATCATCAACAACAATATCAATCATGTTAACACCCAAAAGTGAGTAATCTTCATAAGGATGTTTCATTACTCCATACATATTAAAACAAACTTTGTGATCACCTACTTCCATTGTGATGGTGCCTTCTTTTATGCTAATCATGGTGTTAGCAGTCCTTAAAAAAGGTCTACTAAGAATTAGTGTGGTGTCATGAACAAGTTCAGAAGATATGTCAAGCACATAAAAATTAACAGGAAAAACCAAATCCTTAACATGGACCAAAATATCCTCTATAATGCCCTCAGGATACCTAATAGACCTATCAGCCAATTGGAGTACTACAGTGGTAGACTTAAGAGTCTTGACTCCCAATGAAGTGTAAATGAACTTAGGCATGACATTAATAACTACCCCTAGATCTAAGAAAACTCCCCTATAGTAACTTTACCTAAAGTGCAAGGGATAGTAAAGGATCTAGGGTCTTGGCATTTCACAAGGATTTGAGGTTTAAATAGGGCAGACACATTTGGGCTTACTTGAACTCTTTCATTTGGCCTAAACTTCCTCTTACAGGTACGCAGGTCTTTAAGGTATTGGGCATAAGCAAGAACCCGTTTCACAAGATCAAGCAAAGGAATATTGACTTCCACTCTATTAAAAAAATCAATAATATCTTTTTCATGCTTAGATTCAATCATTCTTTTTCTTCTAAAGTATGAATTAGGAAAAGGAAGGTTGTTAAGATGCTTACTTACTTAACTTAACATGCTCCCTTGCTGTTGCTTGTCCATGGTTGCTCTCAGAATTTGTTCCTTTATTATGTAAAAATGTGGACTCCTTTTTAACTAATAATGCTTTCTCCTTAGAGCTTTTAGAATTCTTTACCCTTTCAGGTGTGGGATGCAACTCATCACATTCAATCTCCTCCTCAACCACTTCCTCATCCTAATCACTAATCTTCACTTGTTTCCCACTTCGAAGAGTGATGGCATTCAACCCTTAGGGTTTATAATAGTGTTTGAGGGAATAGTGCCACTGTTCTTAGCTTATTGCTCACTCATGTTATTGGATAGTTGGGTGACATAGGAGTTGGTGTTTTCAGTCTTTGTTTCCTATTGCTCCATTCTTTTCTCTAGGGCATTGAATCTGGAAGCATTCTTAGAAAAGTCTTTTTGAATCAGAGAAGCTAGGGAATTGAATTGGTTGTCATTAGAAGTCCTCTCCTCCTTCATCAATGCCATCATATTATGCAAGAGTTGATTTGTGTCTTCCTTTTATGGAATGGTTAAATTTTGTGTTGGTTTTAGAACTGGTTAGTAGGGGGACCAACCCCTGCACCTCGCTGAAATCTATTTGGAGGTCTACTTTCTTCATTTCACTAACCAAGTCAAGGATTTAATTTCCATCCCTTATTATTTATATTAGAATAAGGGTACCACTTTTGATTTCGTTGACCCTAATAGATAACAGATAACTCTTCATAATGGTTGGGACAAACACTAGACATAGACATCACAGAACCATAAGTTTTGCAACTAGGTGCAGTAAGATACATAGGGGTTGGTGGATGATGCACACTCATATTTTTCAACTCTATAGTAATGAGGGATAGTTGAGTAATCATTTACTCTCCAAATAGTCGACCTTAGACTCAAGACTTTACATTCTTCTAGAGTGAACTATTGAAGCTCCTAACTCATATACTCCTCTAGTGTCCCTAGCACTATACTATTGGTGATTCAGATCCATTTTATTAATCAGATCCTAAGCCTCTTCAGCGGTGAGGTCTATCAGTGAACCTCCGGAGGCTGCATCCAACATACCCTTGTCTTGACTCTTCAACCCATCATAGAAGTACTGCACTCATATAGTATTTGATGGTGAGGGCGTCTTGAAAATAGATCCTAAAAACGGTTCAAATAATCGTAAAGGGACTCATCAAAGTCTTGTCATGCAAAGTAAATCTCCTTTCTCATTGATGAAGTTCCGGAGGTAGGAAAGTACTTGTCCAAGAACGCCTTTCCTAAATTTACCCAATTGTGGTAGGCATTTGCCACGTGTCTCAAAAGACTCATGTACCACTCCTTTGCTTCACCCTTCAAGGATAGATGAAAGACTTTCCATAGCACTTGATTTAGAGAAGCACCCACCGGTTTCATGCTCTGGCAAATCATAGACAGTGATTTCAAGTGAATGTAAGGGTCTTCTCTTGTCAAACCATGAAATTTAGAAAGAGAGATAATAATCAATTCTTTAATCTTAAAATTCACATCAAAATTAGGCCAAACATCAGTAAAAGGATCATAATTCACATCAGAGGTAGTAGCTTCCCTAATGGTCCTTATTCTAAGGTTACCATTGTTCTCACCAACTCGCTCCTGCTCCATATTACCTCTGTTATCACCATTCCTTGGTTGGTTAGTGTTAAGGTTAGGGTTTTGCAGATTAGCTGGGTTTTCAGCCATTATCTCACCTTTTAATGATTCACTCTCACTGCTTGACAGGCTAGGCTCCACTGAGATATTCTCCTCTTCAATAACTACCTTGCTTATCCCTTCTACTCTCTTCTCCTTTTTAATTTTTCTCAGACTTCTCTCAATTTTAGGGTTGAAGGGTAGGAGTTTGGTTTTCTGGGGCATGCAATGGAAAAATTCAAAAGAGAATAAAAGTGAACAAAATTGACTTGCAAGCTCACAAAGTTAAGTAAGAAGATGAGATGTGATGGATGCAATTCTATGGGTGTGTGAAAGTATGTATGCACAGGTAAAGATATTTTCAAAGTAGTGCAGGAAAGTTGGCTATGATGAAAGTGTCTTGAGAGGAATCCTCGTAAAATCTTGCAAGTTGGCCATGGCAAAACAAGGAGTTGGCCGCAGCAAGCATTCACAGAAAGCAGCAAACAGGACTTTGAACTATGCAAATGTAAAATGCTAAGCATGAAAAATGAAGAAAATCAGTATCTTTGTTTGAATTTCCAAAAATTTTGATGCTATGCAAAATGAAAACCTATACTATTGACAAGAACCAATTTCTTGGTTCCCCAAAAAACGGTGCCATTTGATTTGAACCTAGTCATAAAGCCCTTGAAGTTTAAATCAAAATCATCTAAGGATTGCACTACAGGGTGCAACCCAGGGTCATTCACTTAATCAAAACCTAAAATAAATGGTCCTAATTTAACCTATATGCCATGCTATGCAAGCTAATTGGGGAAAAGGGGGTTTTGATTTTTTAAATCATTAATTGAACTAAATTGAATTGTAAAATGTATTTTTTTAAAGATTTTAGGGATATAGAAAAAGGAAAGATGAAAAACAGGAGATTAAACAGCAATAGAATCCTCTTGAAAGTGAGTTCTAGCTATCATAGTTCGAAATTGATTTTAATGGGAGTAGAAATCACTAAGCTTCAAAATGGTAAACCTTAAAGTACTCTTTAAGTCCAGGATCTTAATCAATGGGACTC
>JAOQMP010101845.1:0-15043 GCA_027563575.1 Erythroxylum pedicellare
TAATGACATGAAGAATTGAAGTTTCTTTTGTGTGTGAGTATGTTCAGCTTGTGGTTAGATTTGAATGTTGTGGTTGTCTAAAAATGTTTGAAAAATTTCAGTTTATAAGTGTTTCGCCATGTTGAAGCCAAGGGTCGCCACGGCGAAGAACCACTTCGCCGTGGTGAACCTTTCTGAAGGCATCTTTACCTCGGCGAATAATGACTTTTGCTGTGGCGAACTCCCCTTTGCTGCCACACTAAGATTTCTTTTAAATGAAATGTTTTCCACCTTTCTTTCAAGTCACGAACTGTCTCAAATGGTCTTTAGTATCCAAACTAATCGTTGGGATCCAGAAATGGGGTCCAACAACTAGGATGCATAGAGATTTGAGAGAGCATTTCTGGTGGAAAGGCATAAAGAGAGATGTAGCAGAATATGCTAGTAAGTGTTTAGTATATCAGTAATTCAAGGCTGAACACCAAGCACCTTCAAACAAGTTGAGGCCATTGTCCATCCCTGAGTGGAAGTGGCAAAGGGTAACTATGGATTTGCTTATGGGTTTGGCCAAGACCAGTAGGAAGTATGATGCTATATAGGTTATTGTTGATCATTTGATGAAGTCAGCCCATTTTTTGGCAATTAAACAAACTGATTCTCTGCATGTGCTAGTAAAGAAGTATATTGATGTGATAGTGAGACTGCATGGGATTTCCATCTCTATAGTTTCTGACAGAGATGCTTGATTTACTTTGAGGCTTTGGGGAAGCTTACAGGAGGCTTTGGCAACCAAGTTGAATTTTAGCATGGCTTTTAACCTCTAGACAGATGGTCAATCTGAGAGGACCATTTAGACCTTTGAGAGAAAGCTCAAGGCATACGTGATGGATTTTAGAGGAACATAGGACGAGCATTTGCCATTAGTCGAATTTGCTTACAATAATTTGTACCATTCGAGCATTCAGATGGCTCCTTATGAAGCACTGTATGGAAGGAGATTTAAAACTCCGATATGTTAGGATTAAGATGAAGAAAGGAAACTGATAGGGCCAAAGTTACTTCATATGACAGTGGACAAGGTCAACTTAGTTAAGCAACAATTTAAGGCAGCTCAGGATAGAATGAAGAGCTACACTGATGCATACCGAAAAGAGATTGAGTACGAAGTCGGTGAGAAAGTATTTCTTAAGACGTCTCTTTAGAAAGGAGTCATGAGGTTTGGAAAGAAGGGCAAGTTAAGCCCGAGAGATGTAGGTCCTTATAAGATCGTTGAGAAGATTGGACCACTAGCTTATAGGTTGGCATTGCCCCCAAAATTGTCACGGATATATGACGTCTTTCATATGTCCGTGCTAAGGAGGTATAGATCGGATCCCTCGCACATCATTTAAACCATTGAGGTTCAATTGAGAGATGATCTTAGTTATAAGGAGATCCCAGTGGAGATTTTGGAAACCAAGGAAAAGGTCCTCAGCAATAAGGCAGTTCAACTAGTCAAAGTCCTATGGAAAAATCATACTATCAAAGAGGCCACATCGGAGCCTTTAGAAGCCATGAAGGAGACGTATCCATACCTCTTTAACAACTCAGGTAAGAATTTCAAGGACGAAATTTTTTTAAGAGGGGAGAAATGTTGGCCAACAAAATTTTTATGAGGAATAAGCATGATCTAAATTAATGTTAAGTTCTTGATAGATTAATTTTTTAAAGTTAATTAGTATGTTAATATGAGTAAGATTTTATGAAATATGTTAATTGAATTAAAGTGTTCAGGTAGTAAGTTTGCATGAGGGGCATTTTTGGAAGATCACTTAAGTAGTAAAGTCTTAAGTTATTGAAGGAAGGGCAAAATGGGAAGAAGAAATTGTTATCTTGCACTTGAAAAGAGAAAAAATTGAGTGAAGAGTGAAAGGAGAGAGAAAATATGAAAATAAGAAAGAAAGGGAGAGAAAGTGTCGTCGGTTGAGAGAAAGAAGAGAGTTGAGCTAGGTTTTAATTTTTCTTAGTTTTAGAGAGTGATTTGAAGTTGTGCAAGAAGGAAAAAAGAAAGAGGAAGGCTAGAGATTCCATTTAAGACAAGAAACTCATTGTTTGGTGAAGATTCAAGGTAAGTTTATATTTAATCCTTTGGATTTTTGGAAGGGATTTGATTCAAAGAGCTTAGGAAATGCATGGGTATTAATATTCTAGGATCAATTTTATGCATATGTTTCTTTAAATTTTCCAATTTAAACTCTATTGAATTGGGGTTTTGTCAATGTTGAAGGGAGGCAAGAGAGGCAAGAGGTGCAAGAGGAGAGGCATCCTTGAGCAAGTTTTCAAACAAGGAAATTAAGATGGGTTTCATGTTTACAATTGGATAATAAGCTATTATCTTTTCTTTTTAGTCAAGAGAATAAAATGATTTCTCACTACTTTGTAATTGTGACAATTTTGAATGATTTGAGATTTTGCTATATGCTTGGTATTTGAATTTAGTATATTTCATGTTCATGAAAAACATGTTTTCAAAATGTGCCATTTAGGCAACATGTTTATAAATGATGAAATACATGTTATGTCAGTTTGGTTTGGTCCTTTAAGTATGTCAAGTGCACTTTGGCTAAAGGCTTCTCCCGCCTACCCACTAATAGCATGGAGTTCCTTCATGGACTCCTATAAGTTCATGACTACGCAAAACTATTTTGTGGGATTACAACAGTACATTTTGTTCACGGCTACACAAGACCCTTATGGGAAATGTGTAGCACGTTTTGTTTTTCGACCTACCCAAACCATTCTAATATGTTTTTGTTTTCATGACATGTTGACAAGATTGATGTATACATGATTTGTATTATTGTGAATTTGGTTGAGACTTTGAGAACTATGCGTTTTATGCCTCAATAAGAAGTTTGATGGAAAATGAACATTTTGAATGGTTTTGCTTATTATTAGTTATAAACCTATTACCCAGGAGCTTTTAAGCTCACCCCCTATTCCTTCCCCTCTGTAGGTGATGAACAAGATATCAAGGGATCAAGTCGAGAGTCAAGGCATCACTCCAGTTTGCATATTTTGTTTTTAAAGCTAAATTTTTTTTAATGGGGCTTTAGTCACATTTTGAGCTATTCTAGTTTATGTAAACTTTGTATTTCTGGTTTATGATGTATTATGGCTTGAAATGCCCATTAAAGCATTGTAAAACTCTTATTTTGTAATGTTAATGAAATATTTATACATTATGTTTCATCATGACTTTTCAAGTCTTTACATTGCACTTTTAAGTTTTACATAGGGATAAGAATTGTGTTATGAATTTAGGGGAAAAACTGTATTAATTTAGGCTGAATTAGACAAAGTCGTCTTCTTGGAAGTCTTTTTAACTTTCCAACGCTATATAGTATGAAATTTTTGGCTATAAAAGTTGAGAGATTTGATCATTATAAGTTGGTAATACTGCATAAGGTTTATATCAAGATAGCTATAGAAAATGATGAGATGTCATTGAATGTGATGAATCAAATGAGTTGAGATTTAAGAGTTTTATGAGATCAACGTGGTGTTTAAATTTTTGGGAAGTAATATTGCACCAGAAGAGGTGAATTTGAGAAGATTATGAGTGAAAGTGATGTTAGAATGGATGTTGGAATCATTAGAGAGGCTTTAGAGGGAATTTTGTATTACCTGTGTTCGTTCGACGAACTTTAAGTCTGTTAAACAGACATTATAGGGTCTGTGAGGACCCTCAGCCTTGCTCATGTCCGTTTAATGGACATTAAGTCTATTAAACGGGCCTTCTTGGGTCTGGAAAGGGCCCCAGCCTCGTATATGTCCGTTAGGCGGATGTACGTTTCCATTTAACTTAAATACACTGTACATTTTCATAAGTTTGTGTTTTTGACCCTCTAAATGGAAAATTCTCACTTTGGGTCTTCATGAAACTAGAAGTCCTCTTTCAAACTGTCTAAGAATGACCTTAATATGATATCTCTAGTGAAAGTTATGTCAATTGTCCTGAAACAAGTTCAGTATGATTGAGGACAAAATTATGTTGAATTCTTTTGGACATAACTTCATCCTCTGACCTCTAAATGAAGTGATTCTTCATCCAATAGATTCCTAACACATTTTTCTATCTCTTCATAAAATTTGGTAGCTTTTGGTTTTGATCTAAAAATGATTGATAGAAAGATAGTGAGGGGTCGGTTGAGATAGCTTACCAGAGTCAGCTTGAAACTTACCATGCCTCTTAATCCTAAACTCCTGTCTACACTCTCCTTGTTAATCTTTCAATAATTGCTCAATCAGATTCGAAGCAGCTTATAGCTCAGTAAAACTATTCAGATTCGTAATAGTCAACCTTTCCCTGATCTCTATATTCAAACCATCCTCAAACTAGCTACATGTATCCTCTTTAGTTAGGATTAGAGTAGTAGCATACCACGATAGTTTATTGAATTGTACCTCATACTCAGCTACAACGAGATTTCCCTATTTTAGATTAAGAAGCTCTTCCATCTTTCTATCCAAATAGATCTTTAGCATGTAATTATCCTTAAAGACCTTCAGGAAGTCCACCCATGTTAGTCTGCAAGGTCCAACGGAACTACTTGGAACTGTCTTCCACCACTAATTGGCTAGACCTTGTAGTAAAGAGACTGCGTAGTCAAACCTCTCATCAGGTTCATAGTCTATTTACTCAAATACTCTCTTAGTTCTCCCCAGCCAACCCTCTACCTCAATGGGGTCTATACTTCTATAAAATTCTATAGCCCCCTTCTTTGTAAGTTTATCATATTTCTCTCCTCTTAGGAACTATCTAAGGTAATTGTTTAGATTGGGGTATAGTGGACTCTCTATTGGCTCTTACTGACTTAGGATCAGATGACTTTGAGACATGGTCTCCTATAGCAGGTGACCTATAATAAACAATAATAATGATCACTAATAGGCCTCTTACTATATGCTATGTTGAAATGCTCCTATATGTCCCTAAGGATTCCAAACCATGCTCTGAGATAAAAAATGTAACATAACAATCCTATAAAGCATAAGACGAAACATACAAGAGGATATGCGAGAACATACTCTATGAAATTGATACATTAGGACAATAAGCTAATTCATTAAAGGCATCAGACATATTATAAGCATTCTAAAAACTCATCTCTGCTCCCATTTCATTCACAGGCATAAAAGTCATATGTAATTACAATTCAGAATCCGTATATATATTACACAACATTTTGTTTTGAGTTCAATCTCCGTATCAAAAATAAAACATGAAATGGGATACTATTACTCAAGACATCTATCTAGACTCCTTAGATTTAGCTGATAAGACCTTTTATTCATTCTCATCCTAAAAATATAAGTAGTAGACTTCTATTATATCACCTTAGTTGTTAGAACGCCTCTAACCTAAAAAAACTATGTTGCAATTTTAATAAGTATGTGAACTTAGTGAGTGAACCATCATCGATGTATTCACTTGAGTCAAATCACGAAACAAGTATGTCATATCATTTAGTATAGAATACCACATCACGTTTCATCATACATCAACTAGTACATCATATAGGCTAACATTATATATTACAACACATCCTCATTTACTTCAATTGTATTTCACTAAATCAGAACAATTCAACAATTCATTTTAATTCAATCATATGATATATTTAGTGATGCATATGTAAGTGCATATGTATTTCCATTCTCAATTTTGATTTGTTGTGACTAAGTGTCTATCAACCAATTTACTATCCTGTATCTATTGTGGATACTGATATCATTTCTTAGTCGTATCCATTGTGGATACTGAGTCCATGTTATCTAAGCCTGAGGCTTTTTTTTCCATAGTCTTAAGCTCAAAGCTCTTTTCTCACATCAGTCACTCTGATCACAACGCCTTTATCTAATCATGCATTTCAATGTGATGAGATGCATCATTTCATATTCCATGCTTTCATTTCAGTGTACTCATATTATATATCAAGATTCTCATCTCTAGTTCTAGCATTTATCAATCAATTATATACACATTTCATATTAAACATTCAATTTATACATAAGCAAATATAATTGAGTTTACACATCTGAGTTAACTCATAATATGCTCTAGAAAAGCTATTGCCTTGATGTTCTGGCAAGTATATGGATATTGATAATTGAATGGAACATCTATTGTCATGCAATGCAAACATAGTTCATAAATCACTAATTTGTTTAATCATATGAATATACAATCATACAAATGTATATGTGTCATATTTCAATGCATGCTCAATTGATTTTTTGGGTATGTATCTCTATATAAAAATCTTAACCATTCAAACATTATAACTTGTATACAACTAGTTTGCAATCAATTTTATACCACAAGTAAGCTTGATTTATTCCAACTTTGTCAATCATACATTCACCAAATTTTTCTAGCAACATGTGTATATATTCATGCAATTACCCAGTTCTCATTCACAATTACCTCATATTCTTCAATGCTCATTTATTCTTGTCTAAAACTCATTATTCATATCCTTAAGATCATGTTTGTATTTATAAGAACATCTTTATTCCCTTGATAAATCATAATGTCCAGATTTGGATACATAGATGTCAAAATAGTATATTCTTTAAGTTGACTTCAATTTAACAACCTAAACTTATTTAGCTCTTAACCAATTAATCAAGTAACAATTTAGGTTCATTCCAAGCCTTAATCAAGTCCAAATACACCAATTTAAAATGAATTTTTCTTAGCTATTTTAGTAAGTGAACAAAGCTAAAAGTAACAATCTATAACTAGACCCATGATCGTGGGGAGACCTTGCCACGATAGTGATAGAAGGTAAGTGATTAGGCTATGATCATGGGATAAGGGCCAATATCGTGCACTGTCTTTCTTCCTTTAATTCTCCATAAATTTCATATTCTTAAAAACATCACTAACACTTGAATCTTTCTAAAATTCATGTCCTATAAATCTACTTCATTTTATATTGGTCTAGCTTCCACATTGGTTACATTAAATGTCACAAAAATCTACTCATTTGTTTCATTATCATTCCCTTTACACCATCATTTGCGTAGTTCTAACTTTCCAGATTTGAATAACACATATCTTTAGCATGAGTTCCACATCAATTATACCTCAAATCCCAACCTAAATCATCCATATAGCCTATAAACTATTGTTTATTTGCATCCAAAAACAAAATTGAAAAGTAACCAATTCATCCTTCATTTTCCAACATAACTTCATCATCAACACTACATTCGATCCATCCAAATTTACTCATAAAATTTTTCTATCATCTACATATTCTTAATCATGTACATATATATTTTATTATTTCTACTTCATTTTGACTTACTTTTCACCAAAGTTATCTTTGTAGTCCATTGAGCACTTCAATGACAAATCAATGAGATGTAATCTCTTCATGACTTAACCTATATAACTCATAATTATAAAGTTCAAGTTCTCTATTATCTATTTCACCTTTTTCATTTTTATTATTGCCTTGTATGCTTGAAACATTGAGGATAATGGTTTTTTTAAGTATGGGGGAGGCAATACAAGTGTCTATATGATATGATGAATTAAGCTTACAAATTTTTTCATAATTTTCTTAATAAGAATTAATTTTTGGAAATTTAATTTTCTTTCAAAACATATTATTAAATAAAATTCATTATGAGTTAACTTGTTTTGGTGGTTTGGAATGCTAATGTAACTAGTTATAAGTGTTTTTGGATTAGAAAGTTTAATTTGTTTGATAAATTTAGAGAATTAATACTTGATGATCATTGTGATATTCTTCATTTAAAATGCTCATGCTTAAGTAATGAATAAACTATAATAATATTTTCAATATCTGATAGTTATGGGTTGCATTATGTTTTTATGGGCAATTTATTATGCTTTTAGTTGTAAATTAGATTGTTTGTGTTTGTTTAGGTTTAGAATTATGTTAGTATGATTATGTGTTTGTGTTTTTGGAGTGTTATGTAGTTTAGAGCATGTTACTGGGCTTTAATTTTGTGTTTTTGAGGTTATTTAATGAGTTTGTTAGTGTTTGAGACAAGGTAAAGAAGACCGAAGAAGATTTGGAGAAAGCTTAAAAGACAGGCCATGACAAAACCAACCAACACTGGTCAAGATTGTGACTTATTAGCCACGATCATGACAGAAGCCAAAAAGAACCAGGCCATGATAGTGACAGAAGCCAAATTTCAAGTGCCACGATTATGACTCATTGTCTATGATTTTGGTAGGTGTGATAACAAATGTGGGGACTACTTTTAAACTCAACTTTTTGAGGGCTACTTTAGATATTTGAGCCTGGGTAAAACCTAGTTTTTACCCTAAATGGAAAAAGAATATAAAACAAAAAGAAAGAAGCCCTAAAAAGCGAGCCTCCATTTTGCTACATTTAGGAAAGCAGCTAAGAATGAAGGGAGAATATGACAGAAGAGGAGAGAGGAATAGGGAGCTACTGTTGTTGTTGTCATTCCAGTCCACCCCAAGTTATATTTCTCTTTCCATCTTATTATTTCTCTCATTGATGTATAAGATGGATATGATGATGATGAATTTAGGTTTAAGGATGTTCTAACTTCTTTTATGGATTTGTTCTTAAATTAATGTTAATTTGATTAATTTTGATGTAAATGAGTTAAGTATTGTGATTACTTATTGTATTTGCATGCATTGGTAATAAATCGAGAGACTGAACTGATAGCCAAAATGATTAGTTTGGGTAATGAGTTTTAAACAATTTAATAGATCATGTAAACAATCAAATCAATAATTTATACAAAGAGACATCTCATGTGATGACCCAATTGTCTATTAGAGTGCTTAAGAACTAATTAGATGTGTGGGCTGTTTACTAATTAAGGGATCGCTAATTCCATAATGCAATTCAATTAGGGTTTATGATTTAGGGTTAAATGATTATAACACGATCGAGAGTAATCATCCTTTAAACTTCTATGACCAATACCGGATTAATTCAAAAGTGATTAAGTTAGCATTAGATGTTAGGATAAATCCCCTTCCCTCATAATTGGTTAATATTCTTTGTGTGAATTTTCAGTTGTTAATTAGTTATGTTCAATTTTAATTTCTTTGTGTTAATTACAATTTCACTTTCAATCAATCCATATTCAATTGCTTAATTTTATGCTCATTTATATTACACTTTAAGGCCTTGGAAAAATTAAGATTTGATTAGTTCATTAATCCCTTGTGGGATCTATATCTTATATGTTACCTTACAACCTATATGCTTTAAATATTGAGGGTTTCATAAGATTAAAACTTTGTCAACAATATGTCATCTTCATGCCAATGAAATGATCTAAGTTAAAGAGTGGTGATAGTATTCATTTGAGATATTGAATAGGTTGAATAACTTGGGTTATTCATGATAAGGTGTTTACTCTCATGCAAAAAGGCTAGGTGAAATTTTAAAGAAACAACTTATGTATAGATGTGAATATGTTTGAAATTGAAGCATGTTATGTTATGTATTTTCATTTTTTTCATGGAATTATGTTCTGTGATTCATGTTAAATTTTAAAGAATCATAAAGTGAATTGAATTAAAATGAACTACAACTTGGAAACAATCCAAACCTTTCTAGTGTAGCCCAAAATTCATTTAAAATAGTAAAAAGGATAAAACTTGAACATATGGCTAAGTCCAATTTGAACAATTGCTTAAAGTTAATGATAGTGACTATATAGAATATAAGGGGCCTCAATGAGGCAAAAAAGTCAAAAAAATGATGTATGAGTGCATCAGATCAATAAAACCAAAGCTATTTGGTTTCTAGAAACTCATAACAAACCATGACATGTACCATTGAGGTAAAGTTACAGTGGCATTTAATCCTAATTTGGTCTCAGTTATGCAATATTAGTGTATCCATTTGCTAGCTTAGATTTTAGAAGTATGAAAAACTTGGTCCACTTTCATCTATAAATCTAACTTCGGTTTCTAAAGAGCTATCTTGTGGAGGAACTTGGTAGAATTCAGTAATGTTATGAATAGACCGTAGCTTATTATTAGATTCTTTAATTACATATTATTGTCCAGGGAATTAGAAGGAGAAAAAAGCTTAGGGAAGCAATGTTATGGATTAAAATCTTTTATTCAAAATCTGAAAGTAATTGATGCCACCTTCAACTACATTCTATCGTTAGGTAGGTTGAGCGAAGGATTTGAAGCCTTCTTCTTCTAATTTTTTTTAAGTGCAATGTGAATGTCTTTTTTCCTTCAATAATTAAGATTGCTTGTAATGATGCCTTCTTATTTTCCTGTAGAACCCCCTCATCTTACTTAACTATACCGTAAAAAGGTCATAGACCTTTGTTTCTATCACATCGATATAAAAGTAGGGTTGTTCATAAGAGAGAAAAAACTTTATACCATTTAATGTATTAAAATTCTCCTCATTATTCTTCTTTCCTTCTATATTAGTGATCGCCACTCTCTCAAGTTCCCCTTCCTTATCATTGTTTGGTTCCTTACCACTACTCAAAGTGATTACAATTGCTTACTTCTTAATATTTATCTATATCTTTCTTAGCAAGGACCTTAGAACCTAATTATTGATGGCATTGGCTTATTGACTTAATTTTAAATTTTAAGTTTTCTTTTAAAGTTATGAACTAATCAAGCTATGATTATACTTTTTCAAATCCCTTAAAAGTCATATTAGCTAGCCTGTTAATGGTACAATTTTAAGATTGCTTGCCTTTTAACTAAGGTAGGGGTCTTATTTGGATTCCAAAATGGTTACATAGTTGATAACTCCATTCAAATTTCTCATAATTGCTCTACTCTAGATCATAATAAATATTATAAGCATTAGATTGTTGGTAATTTTCCTAATAGTTAGCAAATTCATTTACTAAATATAAAGGAATTCTAGATTCCAATGCATCTATAATAAGATGGATTTTATTAGGATGACAAAGAGTCTCTTGAGACATACTATCTTTCTTTGTTTCCTTCCTTCCATAATTTGAATCAGTGTTGTTTAAAGTTCATATTAAAGATGCCTCATCCTAGATTTCCCTATTATCTTCTATCTTGAAGCTATTAATTCCTATAGGCTTAAAATAATCCCCTAAAATCTTTTACTAGCTAGTCTCTATATCTTTCCCTTACGATTTGCCTTATGCCTCCATTAGTAAGTTACTACATTTGAGTCCTTATATAGTTCACTTGCCTCATTGAGTCTCATTAATGAGATTACATTTGGAAACTCTTAAGACCTAGGGTGGTCCAACACATAAGTGGGTCATTATGTAAATTAATCTAAATGGATAACTTTGTCTTTTTAAAGATGTGAAGATGAGTCCTCACTTATAACTTTAAAAGGAAAACAAGAAAATTATAAAAATTCCATAGACGAGTACTAGTATTCTTTGAGCTTTTGACGTAGTGCTGAATATGTTGTCATCAATGTTTAAAACATCCTTCAAAATAGACCTTTCCTAGTGCTTATCTACCCAGTCATTCAATGGAGCGAAACTAGGTCTTTTGTCTAAAAAAATCCTATTAGTTTTTTGTTCCATTTATAAGTGCATTCCTATAGAATCTCTGTAAGAATCATCATAATGGAGTGACTCAACTTATTGGAGGGAGTGAAAATTAGAGAGAGCTAGTAAAAGAAGTCATTAATAACGTATCTCCAGGATATTTTAGAAATTTTATTAGATGAGCCACGAGCATTTTGATTTTTAGGAAAGAACAAAGATGGGACCAATCAAGGGGAGAAAGCGGATGAAGACAGTGGGACTTGATTAGGGGGTTGACAAGTAGAATTAAAAGGAAAAGAAGCATTCAGAATTAGTGGAGGAAAGCTACAGAGGTCCAGGTTCGAGTTTTGGTTAACATAGGACAAGGGGATTGATATAAGGAAGGAAAAAAAAAACTAAGAAGAGAACTCTAAAATATCATTACCAAAAAGGTTTTAAAAAAGTAAGAAGAGTGAGAAAGTTAAAAGTGAAAGGAAAAAATTAAGACAGAGAGGGAGGAGTTCACAAACAAAAACAAACTACATAAGCTAGACTAGAACATAAAAGAGCAATATGAAAATAAAAGAGAGATGAAATAAAGGCAAAAGAAGTTAAAACAAACAAAAAAAGAGCAAGATTAGGTAGTAAATAATGGAATAAAATATGAATGAACAAGCATGAATTCAGGGACTAGGATGGAAACATTGTACCAAATACTAAAAGAGTTAGTCTCAAAGCTAAAGAAGCAAATAGAAAGGATACAAAAGACACATAGAAAAATAAAGCTTAAAGAGAAGGAGGAGAACTTAGAAAGAGAAGCCACGTAACAAAAATTTTACTTATTTATTCTTGATTCACAATATTGAGTACAATATTATTTTAAGTGTGGGGGTGGAATAGGACTTGATTTAATTGCATGAAAATTTTCAAAATTATGTTTGTGTATTTAGCTTTTGTTTTAGGTTGTGTGTTTAGTTTCTCATTAGTAACTCCAATTTGATTAAAAAAACATAATTTTATTTATGATTCCTTATGTTAAAAATTAGATGCATAATGTGATTATATAAATGGTATGCAAATTTAGATTTCGTGAACGATAAGATATTGAGCTTATTGAGTGATGATGCTTTGATTTTACTTGAGCAATCTTGTGAGAAATTGAGCCATGATGTAATATTTTATTTGTTTCTTATGTGGATATATTCTTTCATTTTGAATTTCGATAACTTAATCCTTATCTTTCTAAGATTGCTTGTAAGATGTGTGTTAAAATGAAGATGATAAAGGCTTGTAGGCTTTTTGTTTGGGCCAAAATAATCCATTAGTGAGTCTATTTAAGCCTAATATGAATTTTAAAATTTTTCTTACTAACCCTTTCCTAAAGAACCTTCAGTTTAAAACGAAAAACAAGTATTTATTCCCTAATGCATAGTTACTAGAGCTTGTATGTATGCTTGATATAGGTTTCAAAACTAAGATAAAAAGAAATAAGTGTTTAAGAATGGTAAAGCGTATAAATGAATCAATGAAAAGGGGGAATCTCTTATCAATTTTAAATTTAAAAAGTAAAAAAAGAAAGAAAAAGGGAAGAAAAGGAAGAAAAATAAAATGACATTTTGAAATTTGGTTAGCATTAATTCTTATAATTGAACAAGTGTGAAAGGAAACGAGGTAAGTGTAAGAATATAAGGAGTTAGTAGAATAATATTAAACTTACTTTTTGCAAAATTATTTACTACTAATTGCGAATATTTTTATCTTTATTCCCTTTTTTCTATTAGCCTATTTAACCTTTTTCTCCTTATTATAACACTTACTAAAATCCTTTTGATTTTTTCTTGTATATATCTATTTTAGTAATAAAGATTAGATAGTCTTCAAGTTTATGTAGAGTTTAATTTAAATATAATATGATAAGAATAACTCACCAAAATTTCAAACAAATGTGTGAAGGAGTGATATATTATAAGGACCTATCAATTCATAGTATTTTAACTTGTTAAAGGAGGTGGAATATTATTTACTTTATCTTATTTATATTGTGATTTATTTATGAAACATTATATGTTGAATGTTTACAATTCTTTTGAGACCTAAATTTATATATCTTATGTTTTTTACTATGGACCTAACTAATGAGTCTAGGTCAATATTTATGGGTATCATTTAAGTATACCCTTAAGACACTATAACTCTTTCACTAAGGACTCTTAGGATTTAAAGGCTTATAGTATATGATAAATGTTGTTGTATCTATTAAAAGTAGAATTATTTTACTTTATTTTGATTGTTGTAGGTCAACAGTTAATTCTTTTTTTTCTTGAGGACAAGTAATAAGTTAAGTGTGTGGTAATTTGATAGATTGATATTTTACATATTAGTTAGGGTTAATTTACTTGGTATTTGGCACCTTTATAACAATTTCATATAGATTCTATTATTTTTCATATGTTCAGTTCATTATCTTGTAGATTATAAATTTAAGGAAATAACACAAAATTTATTGTAATTCTCTCTACATTTATCCAATATATGAGATGTTATAGTCATTTTAAAGGTAGGAAGAGGGACATCAATCTTGTAAAGAATTCGGGAGCTAGCTCTAACTCAAAAATGCTGAAAAATAAACAAGTTAGGGGAGAAAAGAATATTAGGTGCCTATCTTTTAAAAAGATCTAAGAAACTGAGAAACAAAAAGAAAATAGCGTTATAGTTGATTGTAGACTAGTGCTAGACTCATCTTTAGCTTATAAGAGAAGTAGTACAAAATTGGAAACAACTTTATGTCCAACGTGATAATTGTAGATTGCATCGTATTTTTGTGGGTAGTTTAGTTTGTATTTAGTTGCTAATTTGATTGTTTAGTGCAGGTTTTGGTTATAATTGTGTTCGTAAGTTGATATTTGTGTTTTAAGTGTTTCTTAGGTTATAGTATGCTTTTGAGCTTCAATTTAATATTTTTTAGGTGCCTTGATATGTTTGCTAGTGTTTCAGGGAAAAAAGTGGAAAACAGAGAAGGTTCAAAGAAGACATAGGAGCTAACCCAGGTTCTTGATCGTGATAGGAGGGTGATGGAGGTGTCGCGATTGTGACAAAAGGCCAAAATCTAGACCACAATTGTGGGTAGACGAATGGATTAAATTTTCAAGGGACTTTTCATCCCTTTCAGACTCGAAAAAGACCTTAGGTTTACGCTAATTGGAAAGACTATCTAAAGGAACGAGATGTAACCTAAAGGAGCTTCATTTCTGCCACTTTTGGAAAACCTTAAGGAGAGAGAAATAAGAGAGAGAAGAAGAGAAAGAGGGTAATGTAACACCCCACTCCCGATTGACCCGAACCAGATATCGATGGTGATATCTGAGTCCGTGTCCCGCGAGGGTGGTGTGCTACATCACTAAACAATCAAAAGTCGGTATAAATCTTTTTTTTCTCTTATGAATGCGCGTAAATCAATAATCACAAATTTGGGCCCACTTTTATTCAGAAACATTTCGTTTACAAGAGTTGCCAAAATTTTTTTATACTAAAATTTCGATTAGCT
>JAOQMP010101888.1:0-15037 GCA_027563575.1 Erythroxylum pedicellare
TGAGATAAAAGATAATTCATCATCTTCTTCGCTTGAATCTTGTTCAGATTCACTGGAGTCGTCATTCTTGACTTCTTTGATCTTCAAGGCTTTTGATGATGAACTTCTCTTTCTCTGGTTCTTGTGATTCTTTTGTCCAGCCTTTAATGCTATAGGTTTATCCTGTTTAGGTTTATCTTCTGCATCAAGCTCTACTTCATGTATCTTTAAGGATCCAAGCAATTCATTAAGCTTTAATACGCTCAGGTCCTTAGCTTCTTGTACTACGGTGACTTTAGATCTCCATCTTTTCGGTAGACTTCTAAGAATCTTTCAAACATGATCTTGATTGTCATAGGTTCTCCCAAGATCTTTAAGTCCATTGACGATAGTTTGAAATTGTCCGAGCATCTGATCGATAGACTCATCTTCCTTCATTTTGAGCAGCTCATACTAGTGTACAAGAATGCTTATCTTGGATTCCTTTACTTGATTGGTGACTTCATGTGTGATGGATAGAGTATCCCATATCTCCTTCATAGTGTCGCATCCATGAACTTTATTATATTCACTTCTGCTTAGGGCACAACTTAGAAAGAACTTGGCTTTTGAATTTAGATGGAATCTTTCTTTTTGATCAGTTGACCATCTGGTACGTGGAAAGGCATTTCCTTCATCATCCATCAGTGTATATGATCCATTCTCGATAATCTCCTAAAGGTCAATATGTGTAGATTCAATGAAGATCCGTATGCTATCTTTCCAATAATGATAATCTTCACCATTGAACGCAGGAGGTCTACTGACGGAGGCACCTTCAGCTATATAAATGTGTGATTCTGCCATGGATCTTTATCTACACTTTGTAACAGTGGTTCTTGGAAACTGAGCTCTGATACCAATTGAAGTAAGTCACGCATTAATATAGACTTTACGTTCAATAGATAAAATACATAAGAAGGGGGGTTGAATTGTGTATTCTTTTGCGTGAATACAATCCCCTTTCAAATTTCTTTGAAAATAACTTTTTCAAAAACTATTAAGTAAACAATCACAATGTATTGCAATTAACTTTTATATACTTGTATAAAACAATAGAAATTGAACATTGAGAGTTAGAGAGTAGAGGTTGACACAGTAATTTTATCCTGGTTCACCCCAAACTGTGGGCTACGTCTAGTCCTCAGAATCCTTTATGAGATTTCACTATTCTTCTCACAAGTACAAGTATTCTTTTTCACAGAGCCTCTTCAGGTCTCTTACACTAAGTATTGTTTTTCTCACTTGACCTCTTCAGGCTTTCATCTTTTCTTCTTTCTTACGGAAAGATATTGCGAGATCTGTTACACTAATGATAGCTCTAATGTTTCACACAACGAGTACAGTGTTTGCTAAAAATCAAAAACTTTTTAAAATCTCTAACTTTTAATTCTTCAACTCCGACTTGTATTTATAGCCTTCGTCGTCAAGTGCTTTTTGATAACTGCTTCTTTCTTCTTGTTTCTTGATTCTTGATTTCTTGATTCTTGTAGAAACAGTTATTTTGTTGAGTTCTATAAGTAACTCAAACTAGTTAATCGTTCGACGTAGTATCGGTTCTTTGTCTTAGTTTTTCTTTCGTCTTACTTTCTTTCGTCTTACTTATGCTTCTGCTTTCGTCTCACTTTCTTTCATCTTAGTTCTGCTTCCTCTTTGTCTTACTTTCTTTCATCTCACTTTTTCTTCCGCTTCCATCTCACTTTCTTTCGTCTCACTTCTACTTCTGCTTCGTCTTACTTTCTTCCTGATCAAAACGGTTCAATAATTTCTAATATTATTATTATTTGAATGTCATTAAAATTATTAGACGTGAAGCAATTTTGACTTAACAGTTTATACCACTGAGTAGTAGTGACCTAGTTATTTTAGATTCTCCTCCGTTGACACCTACACTTGCTCCAGCTTATAATGAAGATGACCATTAAGTTAAAGATGGTGATAATGGCAGCATAATCGATGGTGATGTAAAATTAAAACTGAAGAAGTTTATACCATAAAGTAGAATGACCTGGTTGAATTATATCCTCTTACGTTGACTCCAAAACCTGCTCTAGATCATAATGAAGATGACTACCAAGTTGAAGATGGTGATAATGGTAGCAAAATCGATGGTGATGTGTTCACTGATAATGATGATGTTGTTAATGATGATCATCATGATACTCCTAAAATTCAGCCAGCTTTGAAGAAGACATTTCTATAAAGCAACTAGAGGGATTTAAGGTAAAGGTCAAAGAAGCTTATATCGAGCATGTTGGCCTAAAGTAGGCCCCTCGATAATGGTACAAAAAATTTAATTTTTTTGTAAGGTAGTAAAGTTATAAAAAGAATTCCTTAGATCATTGTATATTATTAAAAGGTCTTTTAACAAAGATTTTATAATTTTATTGTTATATATTAAAGACATGCTCATTTTCGGTTAGAACAATTTAGGAATTGCTATATTGAAGCAAGAGCTCAATAAAGATTTTTTAATGAAAGATCTTGGGCAATCGAAGAAAATGTTAGGTATGAGGATCATTCGTGGTAAAATGGCTATAAGGTTGTGGGTAGCATATGAAACAAGAATGTGCTGAGAGATGTGTTCACTGATAATGATGATGTTGTTAATGATGATCATCATGATACTCCTAAAATTCAACCAGCTTTGAAGAAAACATTTATATGGAGCAACTAGAGGGATTTAAGGTAAAGGGAAAAGAAGCTTATATCTACAGTTTAGAAAAGAGCATCTTGGCCTAAAGTAGGCCCCTCGATAATGGTACAAAAAATTTGATTCTTTTGTAAGGTAGTAAGGTTATAAAAAGAATTCCTTAGATCATTGTATATTATTAAAATGTTTTTTGACAAAGATTTTATAATTTTATTGTTATATATTAAAGACATGCTCATTTTAGGTTAGAACAATTTAAGAATTGCTATATTGAAACAAGAGCTCAACAAGGATTTTGTAATGAAAGATCTCGTGCCAATGAAGAAAATGGTAGGTATGAGGATCATTCATTGTAAAATGGCTATAAGGTTGTGGTTAGCATAGGAGTAATATAACAAGAATGTGCTGAGAGATTTAATATAAAGAAAGCTAAGCTAGTGAGCACACCTTTTCCTATTCATCTTAAGTTGTGTGCTAAACAAATCCCTTTTACCTTGTAAGAAAACAAAGTTATGTTAAAAGTTCCTTATCCTTTAGTTGTTGGTAGTTTGATGTACGCAATGGTGTGTATGAGGCATGAAATAGCTCATACATTTGACCAAGTTAGTAAGTTTTTCTCTGATCCAAGAAAAGAGAATTGGAATGCAATTAGTGGATTATGAAATTTTTTTAAGGTACTACTGATCTAAAACTTAGTTTTAGGAGTGAGAAGCCTATTCTTATTGGTTACTTAAATTCTGATATAGTAGGTGATATTGACTCAGGAAGTCTACTTCAGGTTACTTGATCACTTTCACAAGGAGAGTTGTGGCCTAACAATGTAGGTTATAGAAATGTGTTACTTTATCTACAACTAACTCTGATTTATGATAGAGGGATGATAGAGGGATATAAAGAGTTGCTTTGGATGAAGTGTTTTGTTTGTTTCCTTGAATTTACACAAAAGAGGTATATGTTGCATTATGATAGTCAAAGTTAGATTCATTTTTGGAAGAATTCAGCTTTATATGATGAGTTAAAATAAATTGATGTGAGGTATCATTAGATTGAGGATGCTCTTGATGCTAAGTTTCTTGAGTTAGAGAAATTCATTTTGATGAAAATGTTTCTGACATGATGAAAAAATCATTACTAAGAGGCAAGTTTGAGACTTGTCCTATTATTTCCGGAATGGCAATCACCTCCATATAATTAGGAGGGAGAGACGTGTTCGATTATAAGTCCCTTCCTATGTGGAGAAAAACCCATACTTGTTCTCTTATTTTGGGAACAACAAATTGAGGTTCTTACAACCAAGCCGAAAGAGTAATTGGAGTCACAAATAAACTTTTTATTGTTGTACTTTAAGTTTGAATTAGGGTTAAAAAAAGAATGGAGATATGAGTTTTGAGGGCTATAGATTCTAGGTGTTTTTTAGTTACGTAATTTTTTATCAACTTGATCGATCAAGGGCCAATCGTGGTCCGATTGAGTTAATTTTTAGAAGGCATGTAAGGGAAATCTAGATCTTTAACCTAAATGGTGGAGATCTTTTTAACTGCTACAGTTTATCATAAATCATTGTTGTATTGAACTCCTATTTTTAGGTGACGTTTCCACCCCTTTTCTTATGTTTTTGTTGATTGATTCTTATGGTATGGGTTTTGTACCCATTGGTAATTAATGGAATAAGGTATTTTATAATCTTCCTTGATCCTATGATTTTTCCTCATCATATTGGTGTTATCTTTGATGTAATTTTTTTTCTTTTCTCTTGTGGTTGTGTGATTATTTTCATCTATTTTTCTGCCTATTAAGATTTATATTGGTTATGTTAATGTTGGCACAAGAAATTACTTTTGTAGGATTAGTTGGGTTGTGCAAGTTTTTAACTTGCTAGTAATTGTATTAGTTTAATAGCCTCCTTTCTTCAACAAAACTTGATTGTAGAAGCAAACATGAATTCATTGGAATAGACTTGTTTGAGTTGTTGTGGCTCTTTTGGCGTTTAGGCTTCCATGAGATACATATAGGTTATCTATCTTTTTAACATTAAGATATCAGAAAAAAATACTTCTCTTGGGGACCATAGCTATTTATTTGTATGTACAATCCTTATTCCTTATGTGATTCCTAATTTGTCCATCATAAGTTATGAATATTACACTAGGGTTTCTACGTATATAATACTTATACTTAATTAGGTGATTTAGGCCTATTAACCCTAAATCTTAATAGATCCCTTTTAATATTAGGCCAAATCTTATAATAGCCCATGATATATAATTATTAATATGTGTGTGTGTATAATTACATTTAAAAAATTCTAACATCATGTTCATACCCTTTTCCTACAATCGGTAGTAATTATTCAATGAGTGGCAATAAGCAAAACAATAAAACGTTAACTATTTAGTTGAACCTATATTAGAGGAACAAATTAATAACACAACAAAAAATTAAAGGCAATTAAACCTAATTCAAAAGATCAATTTGTAAGACCACAAAAAGTTAATCAAAGATTTGGAGATCTAATTTTAACAAAAAGATCTAAGATCATATTTTGAGTGACCAACTTTAATAATAACCCCTTATTGATTGTGAATCAGAAAAATATAGATGGATGAGATAATAAATTGGGACTAACTCACCGTGTATTCAACATGTTATTTTAGGGTCCAGTTTGGATTTGAAATACTAGTCCTCCATGGCTTTGTGAAGTCAGGCTGTATACTAGTAAAAAATCATTTAGCTAATTGGGGCTAACTCGGTTCAATACATTCTTATAATGGCATCATGCCCACTTCATTCATATGTTTCATTAATTTTTTTCAAAAAGGAAATTTTGGCTTCTTCCTTTGCCCATGCTCCATAGAAAAAATGACAAAGATTAGTTTGTTTCTCTTGCTTAAAAGTTAAAGAGCTAAAATTAAGAAAAGTGGAAGAGATGTATATTCATTTGAATGGAAATTCTTCACTAAGATGGACATGTGATACCATATAAAGAAACTTAGAATCAAAAGAAGGAATAAAAGACTTGCTGTGTCTTTATTGATGAAAAAGCCAAGTAGTTGATATATGGAGAGTCTGCATTTATACTAGTTTATAACCCTATACTAGGAAGGAAACATTAAGAAACCTAATTAGGGCACCTATAGTTAGCAGTGACTCGTAGAAGTAGGTCTAGCAGTAGGCTTTCGATGTAGTGTGAGTGTAGGCTTTGTAAGCAAGGCTTCTTTGTAACATTACCAGTTGACCAAGAGTGGGCTACATATGGGTCATCGTCATTGACACCCTCGAAGTTATGAATAGTAGTCTCTTGAGTATCAAACTTATGAATCTAACCATCCTTATCACTCTACTCAAGAGAACTTGTGTTAATAGCCTCCTATAAACTATGCCAAGGTTCAAGGCATAGTTTGGATTTAATTGCTACAAAAGAGACCTTAGATTGAGGCTTAGTGAAGACATGCGCAAGTTGGAAGTGAGCAGAGATGTGAAGAGTAACTAACAACTAATTAACCCTTTCATGGACAAAGTGGTAATCTATCTCAATGTGTTTCGTTCTTGAGTGGAAGATTGGATTGATGGTCATATATAGTGCACTGAGATTGTCACAAAGGAGCAATGGTGATGTTTTGGAGGGAATGTCATAACCTCAAAGAAGATAAGTGAGCTAAGTGTGTAACACACCACTACTAAAGAATATCTTCACGAACATCCAGAGGACATCCGAGAACATACCCTATGAGAATGGCATGTTAGAGCAATCATATTCACTTATTATGGCATCAAAGAAACACAAGTATTTTAAGGATCAACTTTTCCCATTTCATTAACAAGACGTAACTTACATTGAAGCTTTACATTTCACACTCCATATATTAACATTACAAAAACATCTGTGAGTTCATTGTTTTATACGAAATGTTCTACATGAAATGAGAAACTAAACAAATAAAATTCTATCTAAACTCCTCAGATATCAACTGACTAAAACTTTGAATCATTTCTTGTTCCCAACATTGATAATACTAGACTTTAACTAGATTGCTCTAGAAGCTAGGTCTCTTCAGAACCTGAAAATCAATGTTGTAATTTTGATGAGTTTTGCAAACTCAATGAGTGAACCATCATCGATGTGCTCACTCAAGTCAGAATACAAACATCATAAGTATATAACCAAATTCACAAGTATATCACATTATTCAGAATCAATTCTCATATATCACATCATTCATTTTTGTATACCAAATCATAATATATATATATATATATAATTTTAATAAGCACATTATGAATACAAAAATTTCATATAATATTTTCAAAATAATCCAATCGTTCATATCATCATCATGTACATAAATATTACATATCTCTATATCAATACAATTCAGTAATTCTTCACAATCATTCACATAATACATGTAATGACACACACACACACACACACACACATATATATATGCAAATGCACATGAGATTCTACTTTCATTTTTTTTTTGTGACCAAATGCCTATTTACTGTCTCATATCCTTTTTGGATACTAGGCTCATTTAAGATATTGTTCCGTACCCCTTTGCAGATACCGGGCTCATTAATAACTGAGCTTGTGGCTCTTTGTGCACATTTATGAGCTTTAAACCCTTTTCAGACTAGTCACTCCAGTCATAACTCCTTTATCTGGTCATGCATATTCATATAATGGAATGCATCATTTCACATAATATGCTATCAATAACTTTCATTCAAAGTGCATAGTCACTTATCATATTCATTAGATCTGAGTCTAACATTTAACATACAATTGAGAACACATTTCATATTGCACGTTCAATTTGAAAACACTTCCAATACAATCCCGAATATCAAACTCATCGGACTAACAATGTCTGAAATATCAAAATCATATCAATAATAGTTTAAAATCTGAAAGTTAATCAAAAATAATTCAAACATAGTGAGATTGTCGTTAAAGCAGAGATTATGTGTACCTGATGTTGATGATCTGAGAAAAGAAATTTTGGAGGATGCTCACTTAGCAACCTATGCTATGCATCCTATATTACCAAGATGTACAATACTTTGAAACAACATTTCTAGTGGCTAGGAATAAAGAAAAAAGTGGTGGAGTATTTTGCTAAGTATTTGACTTGTTAACAAATTAAGGCAAAGCATCACGCTCTGATTAGGAAGTTATGGTTATTACCTATTCTGGAGAGGAAATGGGAAGGATTGCTATGGATTTCATTATGGGTTTGCCGAGGACTCTGAGGCAACATGATACCACATGGGTTATTATTGATAGATTGATGAAATCAACCCATTTTTTACCTATGGGGGAGAATAATACACTGGATCAGTTAGTCTAGAGGTATGTTAATGAAATAGTGAGATTACATGGAGTTTCAATATCTATTGTATCAGACCGAAATCCTTTATTCACTTTTAGATTGTGGGTAGTTTACAGACAACATTGGGTACGAAGTTGAATTGCAGTAAAACATTTCATCCTTAGATAGACGGACAGAGTGAGAGGACTATTAGGACTGTTGAGGATATGCTCAGAGCTTGTGTTTTGGAATTCTAGGGAGCATGGGATCAATATGTAGCTCTTATCAAATTTGCATACAACAATCATTATCATAGTAGTATTAATATGGCTCCATATGAGGCGTTGTATGGTAGAAAGTGTCAAACGCCTTTCTATTAGGATGAAGAGGGTCTAAGGATTGTTAAAGGCCCAAAATTGATTCAAGATAATGTTGATAAGGTGAGAAGATCAGCACCAGATAGATATAGAGTACCAAGTGGGAGATAAGGTGTTTCTAAGAGTATCACTATGGCGAGGAGTGCTAAGTTTTGGTAAAAAGGATAAGTCAAGCCGTAGATACATTAGTCTATATGAGATTATTAAGAGAATAGGACCACTGGTTCATAAGTTAGCATTACCAGTAGAGATGGCTCATATTCACAATATGCTCTATTGTCAGTATGCTCAGGAGATATCGATTAGATCTGATACATATGTTACTAACACAAGAGGTTGATATTGCAAGTAATTTAAGTTATGTGGAGGAATCAGTAAAAATAGTGGGCTATTAGACTAAACAATTGTGAAAACGAGTGATCTCATTGGTTAAAGTCCTTTGGAAGAATCATTCGAGAAAAGAAGATACTTGGGAAACTGAAGAGGACATAAGAAAATAGTATCCCTATTTGTTTGATCAATCAGGTAAGAATTTCGAGGACTAAATTTCTTAAGGGGGAGAATTGTAATAGCCAAATTTTCCATAATAAGGGTTAAACCTTAGATTATTGCATATGGCCATATCATTGAGAATTCATGAAATGCATTTCATTCATATGCAAATCATTAGTATACACATATGAATTATGAATTAGTACACATTGCAAAGATAATATATGCACTCAATTGACATATTTCGGGGTATAAAAAGGTTAAAATGATCATGATGTGAATTGTGTATTGTTTATGTCTTGAATTTTGGTTTGAATGGTTATAAGTAGTAAATTTGGAATTAATTGTTACAATTAGAAAATTGTTGAATTAAAATGTTCATTTGGACTAGGAAAAATGCCAAGTGGCAAGACAAGTTGACATGAAAAATTAAGATGATTAAGCCTATAATTGAGTGACATTTGGCATAGGTAATTAATTGACAAATGACATAAATGAATGAGTGACAAATGGACTAATAACTAGGTGACATGTGGTGGCTTATGAAGAGGATAAGTGGCTAGCATGCTTAAGGACACTTGTTAATCTAAGATAATGACACTTTGCACCTAGTTGAACTAAAAAAGTGCTAGAAAAGTTTCTATTGTGTTTCTTCTTCACTCTTCACTCTCTTTACCGAAACCTGCATTCATCTCATAGGTTTGCATTTTTTGTTTAAGTCTTGCAAAATGGCTACATCAAAGTCTATGCTTTTACCCTCACAAAGTTAGGAAAAGAATAAGAACATAGTTATTCTTGTTATAGTCTTTAATCCTAGCCGAAAACCATCCAATTCCCACGTTGAATTTGTGATGATTTTGCGTGCATGGAGAGCTGAATTAGCTTGATATTTTAGTTGAAATTTGAGCTAGACAAGTAAGTAAAAGATTGATCTTTATGGCGTGTTATAATAGATTGAATTGGGATGAATTGTAGATGATGTTGATGATGAATTGTGCTGGAAATTAATACTTGAACTTGGATACTTTTATGCATAGTTTTTGATGTATAAAAATTGTAGGTTATAAGTTATTTTATGGATGAATTGGATTGGGATTTGAGGTATAATGAAGGTGAGTTTATGTTAAAGAAGGTGCTAGTATAGTGATCTTGAAATAGGAAAGAACTAGGACTACATGTATGATCAAATGAATGATAGTTTCTATTTTGATTTTGATGCATGAAAGACCATAAATTGTGAGCTACCAAATGAATGATTTGAATTAGAATTGGATATGGAATTGATGAGTAATTAACATATAATTAAGGTATAATCGAGGTATAAGTGATTGACTATGATGAAGATGTGTTGAATTCGGTATGAAGATGTTAAAAGTTGGAAAACATTGAAGGAAAAGGATGGTGAACCTTTGATTCACTCATCCCACGATCATGGGATCTACATTATCTCCTTCCCATGATCGTGGGCAATGCCTTGAAGTGAAAAAAATTCAAATTTGTGCGATATTTAAACCAACTGAGGATAAGTTACTTTACCTAGGTGTATTTAGACTTGATTGGGGCTTGAAATGAACCTAGATTGTTGCTATATTAATTGGTTTAATGTTTGATAAGTTTAGGTTGTTAATTGATGTTATAATTTGAGGAATTGATTGTTTGATATCAATGTATATGAATTTGGGAAGTATGAGTTGTTAATGGTATAAAGACGTTCTTATGAATGCAAATGTGAATATAGGTAATGAACTAGGTATGATTGAATGAGAATTGAGAAATTGTATGAATATATAATACTGGGAAATAATTGATGAATTTAAGGTAATCAAAATTACTTAAGGCATAACCTAATTGCAAACTAGATAAATAAAAGCTATAAGAAATGAATGATCAAGATTTGTGATTAAGGATACTTACCCAGGATAACCAATTAAGCGTGCTTTGAACATGACATATAACCATATGTGTAACATTCCATTACCTGCGGGGAGGCTAGAATAGTAAATATAAGTAATTAATGAGAGATTAGAAATGCATTTTTCATGCTCATGCATAAAATGTCATACACATACACATGAATAGTAAAATTTTGCATATGAAAATAATTTTACATGCATTCATGATAATTCCGAGTATAATTGGATTGAGTTGTGTTATTTTTTAGAATTTTGAAATTTATTTTATTAGAAATTTTATTGGTTAGTGGAATTGTTATATTTTTGAATTTTGGTAAATTTAGGAATAATTTCGGAAATTATGGATTTTAGGAAAAGTAGGAAAAAGGAATCAAAAGAATATTGGAGACAATTGTGATGTAAAGATGAGAGTTAAAGGAATTAGTTCCAAAGGAAATTAGTTAGAGCTTAGACATTAGAAAAGTGACAAGTGTCACTAACTTAGTTAGTTGCTTTTATAAATTTTTAGAAAGTACGTTGTGGTATCTGAGAGTTAAAAAAAAAGGCTAAGTGTTATTTCCAGTTACCTTCTTCGTAGCCATCTTCTTCAAATTTCCTTCCAATACATATAATTTTTCATCAAATACCTTCCAAAAGTTTTCCTTAATTTTCCTTATCCCACACCACTTCCATACTGTTATTTGTCTGTTGTGTCCTAAGAAAGAACCGAAGTTGGTCATATTATTCAGTGGAATATGTGAAATTGTATGGAGTTTAGGGCTTTGGAATAGTTGTAGATCTTGGAGTTTTTAACTGGTAAGTATTGAGTAAATCCTTTAGAGTTATAGATTTATGAAACAAATTTGATCAATTATTGCCATTTGCATGAGCATGGGATTTACGTGTATATTCATGAATACTGTGTAAATAGGATGGGAAAATATGGATATAGTGTTATTTAGTATTTGATGGATTATTACTGATCAGATGATGTAGAAATGATTTTTGGAGTTTGAAACAGAAATTAAATGGTGTATGGGATTAGTGTAGAAAATTATAGTATGAAAAGGTGATATGTTGATATGCTTTGTTTTCTATTCACTGTGCATATAGATATATATGTGTATACATGAGTAGGTGAGTGCTCTAGAGATGATCAAGAAAATGATTTTTAAGTTGAAGAGTAGTTGTAAAATGATGATCTGAGATGAGAATGAGTGTATAAATGAAAGTTGAAAAGAAAATAGAGAATATGTATAAAAGTTGAAAATGTAGAACATGAAGAGTGGAATATTGATATCTGTTTCTTTTTGATGATTTTAAGAATTTGATTAAATTTGAATATTTAGGAATAGTATGAATTTATGGTGAATGAGTTAAATGAAATGGAGTACAAAGACTAGAAATTAAAAAAAATTGAAGTGTTGGATTTTAGAGAATGAAAGTCATCTGGGAAGTTACTGAAAATGAATAGTTAAGAGGTTAAATATTGATCTGAAATTACATGAATTTATTGTATTGATTTAGGTAGATTTTGACAAAATTGTCTTCATAAAAGTTGTATATCTTTCTTTTAGCTTTCCATTGATATAAAGTGTGCAATTTTTAGAGTTCTGGATCAAAAGTTATAGAGGTTTGAAGTAGAGATTCGGTGAAGAAGAAGAAGAAGAAATGCACCATCGTCCTTTGGGATTTAAGGCAAAATGCATCATTGTGCATAAGCACGATGGTGAATTTGGGGTATAGAAAGAATGCACCATCATGCAGAAGCACGATGGTGACTTTGGTGAAAGATGGCAATTTGCACCGTCGTGCTTAAGCATGATCGTGCTTTCGAGATATTCCTTTTTATTTAATAGTCTTGCTTCTTTTCACCATAACTTCTTCTCTAGACCTCAAAATGACTTGATTCTTAAACCAATAGATTCCTATCACATTTTTCTATCTCTAAAAAATAATTGGTAGCATTTTTAATTGAATTGAAAAATATTGATCAAATGAAAGTGTGGAATCTGTTGGAATAGTGGAAATAGGAATATCTTGCTGAACACACTTCATTATTTTGAACATATCTGGATCTCCAAATGAGATGATTTTTAATTTGGAGTAAACTAGAGATATAGGTTTACAAATTATCTGAAGAATTCGAATTGTGATTTAGTCTCTAAGCTATTTAATTTCTAGAAGGAAGTTGTGTATAGTATACTGTTTTGGATAAGAGCAGTCAGAAAATGTTTGAGGCATATCTTCCAAATTACTAAACCAAATTGAATGATTTTAGTGTCAATAGAAACATAAGACATAGAGGAACACATTTATAGAAGAGAGTATGACCAAATTACATTAGTTTCACCTTTTTATTGAATATGAATAGTAGGCCCAAAAGTGTTTCTAAGAAAAATCTGAAAGTAAGCCAATGAAAAATGAATTGTAATTTTAATGGTTTTAGTGAGGCATAAACCTAAGTATAAATTATACTTAGATGGGTTTTGATATGAGAATGATTTTGTGATGAATTTGATGGAAAGATACCCGGGATTGTCATGAACATGCATTGTACATAATTCACTTCATACATGTGCATTATTGAACACTTATAATTGTGCAAATTGTGATATATGTGTATGTTATTTGATATAGAGGAAAAATTGGAACGTCAACCTCTAGACATTGCCGATACTTCTAGGCTTTAGCTTCAGGAGCAACTTGTGAGTAACCTAGAAGGTCTCACTTAATTAGTTGTTTGCTTAAATTTTGTTAGAAATGATTGAATGAATGTGTTTTGATTGTTGATTCTGGATAATGAAGGTTCGATGATTGTGATATTGGAATGGGATATTGAAGTGTTACTTAAATGTGAATGTGACAAACTATGTGCTTCATAATATGATTGATTGTGATAGATGCATTACATACATGAATGCATAATCAGATAATAGCAATTGTGACCAGAGTAGCCACCGAAAAAGAGCTTAAAGCTCAAAATGTGAAAAGAGCCTCGATCTCAAAAAGTGATAAAGAGCCTAAGGCTCACTATGTAAAATGAGCCCTGTATCCTTATCGGATAAGGGACAATTTTTAATGAGCTTGATATCCAAAATAGATACAGGACAGTTTAGGCACTCGGTTACAATAACGTAATAATTAGAAAAGAGTCTCATGAACGTTTCATAAGCATTTTGTTAAGTATGTTTGATTGATTGAAATACAAAATTTCCTATGCTTAAGTGAAAATGTGATACATGATCAATTATGCGAAAATGTGATTATATGTTATCTGAAATGATGTGATGCATGAATTGAGTGAACCATCGATAATGGTTACCTTATTGAGTTCGCAAAACTCACCAAAATTGCAATGTTATCTTTTCAGGATAGAGAGACAACTCTAGCTACTGAGAGACTCTACCAGTAGTGTAGACTGGTGATTTGGGAAGAGAATTCATGGCTCAAAGGTCGGTCAGTTGGATTTTAGGGACAAATTAGATAGATTTTGTGTATTTCCTTGTTCATGTAGTACTTTTGTATTAGGTTTTGGTGATGTACTTGTAAGGAGTGTTGAAAAACATATCGTAAACTTCAGTTTTTATGCAATGAAATGAGGAAAAAGTTGGTTTTTAAAATGTTGTGATTTTCTTATAATGCTTTATAAGTGAATAAAGATATGATGCTATGTGAAGTGAATGTAGTGATTGATAGTAGCTCGCCCTTCTCCTAGGTTATGTACTAGAATAACCTTCAAGTGTCCCGGTATATATCCTAAGGTAAGGAGGCACTACAATGTGTATAATTGAATAATCTCATGATTGATCAACTTAATAATGTGTGAACTATAATGTGCATTGTATGATTAAAGAAGCACAAGTAGATCATCAGCGTCCAGACATTGCTAGATCGTCAAGGCAATAGCTTATCTGGAGCATACTTGCTGGATCCTGTTTCCGGAACCCAACTTCTTAAACTTTACATTTTCACTCTTGCTCTGATACCATAAATGTTGGGACCCGATTTCGGAACCGGACCTAGACTGGACCCCAACCCGAAAAAAACGGAAGACGGAAACGGAAAGCGAAACAAAAGAACGGACGAAGTCACGAATTGGAAAACAAAGCGAAACAAATGAACGGACACAATCAAAAGCGAAAACGAAAGCAAACAAATCAAAGGCGGAACCAAAAACTTACTCTGAATTGGAAAATTGGATACCAAAATGCGAAACAAAAGCGAAAGCGGAATCGAATGGCTAAACGGATCAAACAAATCGAATTGGCTCGAAATCAAAGTCAAACGAAC
>JAOQMP010101985.1:0-15028 GCA_027563575.1 Erythroxylum pedicellare
AATAGTCTCCAAATAAATTTTTAACGCAAATAATCCTCAATTCACATATTTAATCTCATTTATAAATCATTTATACCGGAAAAATGTTAATGAATGCATGTACAATTATTTGTATATGACAAAATTCATATGCACATATAAGTGAAAACTCAATTATGCAAAGTATAAAGTGCCCTGAAATTTCACAATATTCTAACCCCTAACACATGATGTTACATTTCATCTATTCTTTCAATACAACTACTTTTCTTTCATCTGGGCCGGAATGCTTCATTTCATGAATCTAGATTGTCCATACAACATTGAGATTAAATCCTAGTATGGATTGATAATCAACACAAAAGAATAGGGAGAGATCAAATATGCCTTACCCTTAGCCTCAACCTCAATTGCTCTGTATATTCTATATGGAAAGAAAGGAACTTAAGGATTTTCAGAAATACTAAAACTGACAAATATGATCTTACACATAGAGTGAGTTATTGGATCAAAGAGATTCTAGTTACTTATAATATCACTCGAAATTTGAGTACCTCTATTTGAAGAAGATGGAGCTTGGATTGATCTGAATGTTTTCTTTTAGTAGTCTTAATACTTAGCATGTAAAGTTTACATTTTGTTGTATCTTTTGTATCTTTAATAGCATTACCTTGTAATTAGCCTCTGGCTACCCTTTTAGGCTTGTTAATGAAATCTTTTTTCTTTTAAAAAATATCAATTAGATCCTATATTCTCTTCTTGTTAGGTACTTTAAATACATAATAGATAGATTATAAAATTATTGATAAAAGTATAATTTCTCTAAAAAATGTTCATTCAATAAAATACTTATTTGTCATCCTTATATTATAATAATGTAAATAAGGTCATCACGTCTTTGATGTTCTAGATGATTTTGTTTCTTTGTATAAGTACATTAAAAGACATTCAAATTACGTTCACAACCAGAAGCAAAAGTACTTTGACTAAGTAATCAAATAGCAAGTTCTTTTAATGTTGGAGTAGTTTTACTAAATAATCTCTACTACTAATATATATTTTAAATTAATAATTACAAAAATAAAAATCTATTATTAAAAAGTTAAGAATAATTGCAATTATAAGTTCTATTTTTAGATAATCTACTTATATTTTTTAATCATAAATTCTTTCTTTGTAGATGATCTAGTAAAACTCTTTAAATCTTAAAGATCGAGAAATCAAGAGTCGAGGCACCACTACAAAGTTGCATCTTATGTGTTTTAGGTTAGTTTATGAGGACATAAGGCTTTAGCTGCATCTTATGTGTTTTATGTTAGTTTATGATGACATAAGGCTTTAGTTACATTTCAACCATCTTATGTATTTTTGGATTATGGTGTATTGTGGCTTAAAGTGCCATTAAGCTTTGTAAAAGGCTTAAAATTGATGTTAATGAAATATGAATTGTGTATGGACTGTGTTGAGTTAAAATTAGGTATACTTGAAGTTATCGAATTGAGATAATGAATTTTGAATATGAATTGTTGATATATATATATATATATATATATATAAGCGAGATGTTATGGAAAAAGAAAGATTGGATTTTTGTGAATGATGAGAATTAGTTATAAGGGATGAATCAAATGAGTAGAGATTAGAGAGCTAATGAAGTAAAGTTGGTAGTTGAATGGATTATGCTCATGACTGTCCAAGTTGTACATGGAAATTTCAAGTTTTTGATAAGGATCAAATTGGTGTTCAGACTTCAAGGGAAAATTTGGATTGATATAGGCTGAGTTAGACAATTTTGCCTTTCTTGAAATTTGTAATTTATCATTCTAGCTTTCCAACGGTATACAGTATGAAATTTTTAGACATCAGAGTTGAAAGTTATGATCATATAAAGATAGTGATTTAGAACTTTTGGTGATGTGAGGAAGACCCTGTAGAATTCCTTCGTCTGATTCAGGTTAGGCTTAATCCCTTTGTCTGATTCAGCTTAGGCTGAATCCCTTTGTTTGAATTCCTTCGCCTGATTTAGCATAGGCTAAATCTCTTTATTTGAATTTCTTCATCTCATTCAGCTTAGGCTGAATCCAATTTCCTTAATCTGATTTAGCTTAGGTTAAATCTCCCATCATCTTATTCAGCTTAGGCTGAATCCATTTGCCTTAGTCTAATTCAACTGAGGTTGAATCTCCTATCGTCTGATTCAGCTTAGGCTGAATCTCCGATCGTATGATTCAGCTTAGGCTGAATCCATTTGCCTTAGTCTGATTCAGCTTAGGCTGAATCCATTTGCCTTAGTCTGTTTCAGCTTAGGCTGAATCTCCTATCGTCTGATTCAGCTTAGGCTGAATCCATTTGCCTTAGTCTGATTCAGCTTAGGCTAAATCTCCGATCATCTGATTCAGCTTAGGCCGAATCCAATTACCTTCGTTTGATTCAGCTTAGATTGAATCCCATCGTCTGATTCAACTTAGGCTGAATCTCACATCGTTTGTTTTAGCTTAGGTTGAACCCCTTTGTCTGTTTGGTTCAGCTTAGGTTGAACTCCTCCGTCCGTCTGATTCAGCTTAGGCTGAATCCCTCCGTCTGAGCTGAACCCCTTTTGTCTAATCTATCTATACTTTTGAAAGCTTGAGATTTTTTCCCCCTAGATGGCTAAATCTCTCTATAAGGTCTTCATAAAAGTTGTAGATATTGAAGTTCTCTTCTAAAACGTTCTAAAATGACATTAATCTGATGTCTATAGTAAAAGTTATGCCAATTGTACCAAGATGGGTACAAGATGATTGATGATATAATCATAGTTGATTCTTTTGGCCATAACTTCATCATCCGACCTCCAAATGAAGTGATTTTTAAACCAATAGATTTCTAACATATTTTTCTATCTCTCAATGAAAATTTTTATCCATTGGTGTTGATTTTCAAAAAGGATTTATGGAGCGAAAGTAAGGGAATTGATTGGAAGAGCATGAATTGGTTGTTTACTAAACATACTTAGGTATTTTACTCATATCTTGATCTGTAGAGCTCCAAATGAGATTATTCTTATTTCAAATTAAACTAGAGTCCTTCAAACACATTTTTTATGAAGAAATATAATTTCAATTTATTCCCTAAGACTTTTAATTTCGGTAAGGAATCTGAGCATAGTGTATTGTTTCAGTACAATAATAGTCCAAAAATGTTGAGATATAACCTGTAGATTTTTGAACCAAATTAAATGTTTTTGGTGTCAGTAGAAAGATAAGATAATGGGGAAAAATTTTCTAGAAGAAGTCAAATTGTAATTTCGGTTCGAAGTTTCTCAAAATCTGTTCTGAAATAGGAGAAATGAGTTTGTTTTTTATGTTTGACTGGTGTGGGCATGCCACCCTTGTGGGATGATGGCTAATGAGGGTTCATTGAAATAACCCTATAGGATAATATGCTCATATTTTATGACTCCAAATGTTGGGCTCTAGAAATAGGGTCCAACAGTAGGCACTTGCCCTTGCGAAAGAGGTGCCTCTTGCATCTATGAGCAAAAGGGGTACCTCTTGCGTCTACTGAAGCCTCAGCATTCTCTGGCGTTCTGGACTCATCCATGCCCTCCTCTCTTGGTGGAGGGTCAGCTGCAACCGATCCTTGCAAAACTCCTCGTGTCCTTCTACTAGGTGGCATCTTACTCCTTCAATTTGAACACTAACGATTAGATTACATTTCATTTTAATCTCATTTCCTACATGTAAACATGATATGCATGTCACTTAATATGATCAATTTATGCAAACAATTTAGCCACACATCATAACAATTGATAACACAACATATTCTACGCCTAGGACTCCGAAAAGCCTAAGCTCTAATATCGCAAAATGTTAGGCCCGAGTCATGTTCCCATTCTCAAGGCGACCACTTAGGCAATCAGGTGAGGATCATGAAAGAGGAGAGTCAAAAACATTTAATTTACAAGAATTTCAATATTGCAGTAGTGGTGGGTTCGCCGCAGCTAAACTTTGGGGGTCGTTTTTCAGGAAAAGTTTGCCATGGCGGGCTTTAGACTTCTCCGCGACGAACTATGGAGGTCACGCTGAGACCTCTCTGGAAAAGTTCACCGTGGCAAACTTTAGGCTTCGCCACAGTGAAGTCCCCAAACCAAGTGCAAATACCTCTCAGGAAAGGTTCACTGCAGTGAACTTTTGGCCTCACTGCGGTGACAACTTCTGACAAAACCCAGAAACCCAACAATCCACACTAACATAAATACAACTTCCAACAACCATTCATAACTTAACCAAAAGATAAATATGAACATACACAAAAGAAATTTCATCAAATCCAAATTTCATTACTAAATCAAAGAGTTTGAACAATAGCTTTAGTTACATATCAAAAGCCACATCATTGGCTTAGTACAAAATACAAAATACAATCCATAATGAATGCTCATATTGCTATGCCTAGAAAGCTACCCAAAATATAGTAACTAACTTAATTTTAAAAATCTCTAATCTTGGAATTGCTAATCTTTGCAAGGATCCCCAATTGTCTTGTTCAGCACCTAAAGAGTGGAAAGTAATGGGTTGAGCTACTAAGCTCAATGGCTAATATATTTATAGCCAGTGATAACGAGTCATATATCAGTATATTACCTATTCATATATGTATACATGTCATGCATTTAGCAATCCAATTATCCATAGTCCTACTTTCACTCTCATAGTTTAACACACTCTCACATAAATCATATCATGTAACTCACAATCATCATCATACACTCAATTATGCATCATGCTTACAAATCAAAATGCAGTGCACAAACAAATGGCCCAAGGGTCCCATGAAACGAATTGGAGAAATCGAAGTTTACACCTTGAACAAAATGAGTCTGATTCTTAGGATCTTGTATGCTATAAGCAGGCAGCCGAGAGAAGGCTTTAGTCAATGTGCAAGTGACGAATGAAATGGTTCCTCTCTTGCCCAATCATAAGCAAATTCCCATGCTCAAATCCATTTCATCATAGAATCATATTTTTCATAATTTCTTATGCTTTTTCCTCTTTTGATCCATGCAAAATGTCATACATCATGCAATGCATAACATAGCAATAATTCATCATGCATTTTCTCAACAATTACAATAATTCAAGACAAACAATTAAACACACAAGCAAACAAGAAATTACCCATTATCACAATAACCATAAACATATTACCCACCTAATTTGCTTGAAATTCCAAATTCAAGATTGCCTTTCCTCTTGCTTTTGCCTTAGGTTTTTTTGGTTTCCTTTAATAAACCAAGTTTCATTCAATGAAACACATTTTTTTCATTCAATCCAATATACAAAATGAAAACCCATAATGTTTTGATAATCAAGAACAAAATTAAGCTTAAACTTAATCCATCCATGGATTATTTAGGCTAGAAAAACCAAAACCTAGTTGAAAATCCTTAAACATTCAACTAGGGTTTCATGATTCTCTTCTTCTTCCTTTACCCCCAACACAAAATCCAATTCTCTTCCTAACTCTTTTTGTCTTTACACCAAAACAAGAAGAAAAATGATGAAGCTTATCTCTAACAAGCTTGATTTCTCTTCCTTCTTCTTCTTTCTCCTTTTTCCCTAACTTCCCACGTTTTCTTCTTTCTTTTTCTTCCCTCCACGATTTTCTTCTCTTTTCTAACTCCCATGATTTTCCTCTTCTTCTTCTTATTTCAAGACTACATTTTGCCTTGATTTTCCAATTTTACCCTTCATTTCCTTTGTTCTTCCAATTTTGCCCTTAGTCTATTAAATCTAATATCTCAACTATACACTAATTTAATTCTAACCTTTCCATTCCAATTCTAAGTCCTAATTATACTCACTAAATTAATAGACTCAATTTTAAAAATAAAAAAATAATTAAAAAATTCGTGGTCGAACAGAATGTGACAAGTATCACTACCCTCATCACTTACTATTCTTTTACCCAATTTGTTCTCCTCTCCATTTTGTCACTAAAGACCTAACCCTACAACCTTTTATTGATGATGTACGTGTTAGAGAAGGAAGCTAGGGTTAAGAGATATCTTGAAGAGTTTGAAGAATCATGGAAGTTAATCAAGTAAGCTATGCCCTAATCATCATGGGTAGTGATAAATGAAACTAATATGATGAGTAATTTGAGACTGATGAATTGATCATGAAATTTTCATGTGTGAGTCGTGAGTGCTAACATGTATAGGTAAATGTCTTGCTTTTGTATATGTGATGATATAATGTTGGATTAAATTGAGTAAATGGTGTTTTGTGTATGATGAACGTGAGTGATGAAAAGTTTAAGTAAATGTCTTGTTTTGGATATGTATGATGAGTAATGATTCATATATTGTTATAAATATGTTTTGAGGTAGAATGATCTTCGTAAAGAGGTTAGAATGAGTGCAGAAAATTCAATGATGAATGGGTAAATGTATATGCTCTGTTTTTGATTAATGATCAAATATATATCATGAATTGTTTATGAATGATATTGAGTTGAAATAGAGTTGGGTGATCTTTGTACAAGATGTGTTAGGTGTAAGATATTGGATGTCGTAAAATCTAAAAAATTTAGCAGTAACTTGTTCACTGATTGTACTTCTGTGAAAGTTCATCGCGGCCAACTCCTTGTTTCGCCGCTGCCAACTTACAGGATTTGCTCTAGGGAAAAGTTCATCGCGGCCAACTTTCCTGCACAGCTTAAACATGCTTCGGTATTTACACAATATCTTGTTTTGTAGTTATCCAAATGGAATGATTTTTCATTTGGAATCAACTAGAGTCAGAGGCCTACAAATTTTTTGAAGAAATTTAATTTTAATTCAGTTTTTAAGAATTTCAATTTCTGAATGGAAGTTGAATACATGGCACTGTTCTAGTATAAGAACACTCAGAAAATGTTTGGGGGTATAACTTTTAGATTACTGAACCTAATTGAATGATCTTAGTGTCATTAGAAACTTAAGAGATAGCAGAATAATTTTTGAGAAGAAAGTATTGCCAAATTACTTCATTTACATTGTCTAAATGATTAAGAAAAGTAGACTCGAAAGTTGGTTTTTGGAAAAATCTGAAATGATACATTGGGTTATGAAATTAGACTTATTTTAGGTATAAACCCTACATACAAATGATACTTATGTGAGTTTTGATATTGGATTCATTTTATGACAAGAATAATAGAAAAATACCCAAGATTATCATGAACATGTATTGCATACATTTCATATACACATTTGTGCATAAAGGAATACTTATAATTGTGCAATTATTAATGTGTGTGCAACGTGTGTATTTCATAATTTGGATGTGTAGGATAAATGTTCTCATTTATACGTTTCCAGATCATGGAAGCTAATGCTAATCTGGAGCGTACTGTGAGTAACCTAAATGGCCTCACTTAATTATTTGTTTGCTTAAATTCTATTTTGGATTATCTTATGAACGTGACTTTGATTGTGCTGATTCCAGACATTGAAGGTCCAATGATTTTGATGCATGAATGTGATATTAAAGTGCTCCTTATATGTAAATTTGATGAAATATGTGATATCTAACTTGATTGTTAAATTCCAAAGAAACATGCGAATATGCATATGATTGAAAAAGTGTTTCTCAACATTTATGTTGAATGTCGGACCACAATCCAATGATAAATGTATTATGAATATGAATATAACATGTGAAAGTGGCTGATTATTCATATAAGAATATGAAGCATTCCATTACATGAATGTATAAAAGATAAAGGCTGTTATGACTGGAGTAGCCACCGAAAAAGAGCTTAAAGCTCAGAATGTGAAAAGGAGCTTAAAGCTCAGAAAGTGATTAAGAGCCAAAGGCTCGCTATGTAAAATGAGCTCGATATCTCCAACGGATATGGGACAGTTATTGTAACATCCCATTACCTGTGGGAAGGTTAAAATAATAAATGTGAGTGATTTATGAGAGGCTTATAAATGTTTCTTCATCCTCATGCATAATATGCCATACACACATACATGAATAATGAATTTTTCTGCACATGAAAATAATTGTACATGCATTCATAAATAATTCCAAGTATAATTGGACTGATTTGTGAATTTTTGAGAATTTTGCATGTTTTACATTGGAAATTTTATGGGTTAGTGAAATGGTAATATTTTTTAATTTTGGTGATTTTAGGATTTATTTTCAAAAATTATAGAGAATTATGGAAATTTATGAAGAATAGGAATAGGAATTAATGATGATTGGAGATAATTAGATTGTAAAGATGAGACTAAAGGAATTAGTCAAGGAAGAAACTAAGTTAGAACTTAGACCTTAGGAAAGTGACAAGTGTCACTTAATAAGTTGCCTTTATAACTTTTGTCTGATAGTGAGTTAAAATACCAGAGAGTAAACAGAACTAAGTTATGTGTCTAAGTCCCTTCTTCATAATCACCTTCTTCAAATTTTCTTCAAACACACAGAGTTCTCCATCACAATCCTTCGAAGGAATTTCTTTGCTTTCCCTTCCTCTACCCTACTGCCAAGTTGTTTCTTCTGCCTTAAGAAAAACTAGAAGTTAGTTAGCGTTCATGATGATTTACGTAATTTTGTATGTAGTTAGGGCTTGAAGATAATTGAGGCTTTTGGAGTCTTCAACAAGTAGTTAATAAATTTGTGAGATATGGATTTTTTAAATAAAGTTAATGAATTTATTGTCAGTGCATGATCATGGCATTTACGTATATTTATATTCATGAACACTATGTTAATGGGATGAAAATTGTGGATATGGTATTATTTAGTTTTGATGAATTGTTAGTGATCAAGTGTTATGGAAACAGTTCTTGGAGTTGAAATAGCAATGAAATGATGTATAGGATTAGTGTTGAGAATTAGATATGTAAAGGTGATATGCTGTGTTTCTTCATTGTACATGTATGAATATATAGGTGTTTATACATGAGTTGATGAAAACTTAGAGATGATCAAGAAAATGGTTTTTTGAGTTAGGGAGTAATTGTAAAATGATGGTTTGAGATGGGAATAAGTGTTTAAATGGAAGTTGAGAGGGAGAATAGTGATTGCGAATGAAAGTTGAAAATGCAGAAAAGTAACAGAGTATGAATAGGTTGAATATGAATTTTTGGTGTTTGATGATTTTTTATTTAAACTTGTATATTTTGAAGTAGTATGAATTTATGGTGAATGAGTTGTTTGAAATGGAGTAAGAAAAACTAGAAACAAAAATTTTAAGAGTTTGATTTTAGAGAATGAAGTCTGGAAATTTTCTGGGGATGAATAGTGACAATGTTGAGTTTTTTATTTGAAACTTCCATGAATTTTCTGTGCTGATATAGAGAGATTTAGACAAAGTTGTCTTCATGAAATTTTAGATCTTTCCTTAAGCTTTCCATTGATATAGTTTGTAAATTTTGGAGTTTTGGATCAAAATTTATGAAGTTTAGAAGTTTGATTTCAGTGAAGAAAAAGAAAGCACGACGGTGACCTCGGTGGGTTAAAGGCAAAAGCTGTTATCGTGTAAATGCATGACAGCAACTCTAGGTATTTAAGGGTGAAAGTAGCTATCGTGCAAATGCACGATAGTGACTTTGTTGTTTTAAGGGTGAAAGTCGCTATCATGCAAAAATGCACGATAATGACTTTGTTATTTTAAGGGTGAAAGTCGCTATTGTGCAAATACACGATATCAACTTTGTTGTTTTAAAGGTGAAAATCGTCGTCGTTCAACTTTTGGGAGTGGTTAGCTGATGAACATCTGATAGAATTTTGGCTATAACTTCTTCACTTGATGTCGAAATGATTTCATTCTTAAACCAATGGATTCCTAACACATTGTTCTATCCTTATATAAAATTTTGTAGCATTCTGAATTGAATTGAGGAACATCGATCGAATCAAAGTGTGGGATCTGTTGGAACAGTGAAATAGGATTTTCTTACTGAACACCATTCAGTATTTTAATTATATCTGGATCTATAGGATTTCAAATGACATGGTTATTAATTTGGAATAAACTAGAGACATAGGGATATAAATCATATGAAGGAATGGAATTGTGATTCAGTCTCTAAGATGTTTAGTTTCGGGATGGAATTCATGCATAGTATACTATCTTTGGATAAGAACAACCTGATAATGTTTGAGATTTATCTTCCAAATTACTCAACAAAATTGAGCGATTTTGGTGTCAATGGAAAGATAAGACATAGAGGAACACTTTTATACAAGAGACTTTGACTAAATTATATCAGTTTCACTTTTTGATTGAACGTGAACAGCAGACCCGAAAGGGGTGTCTTGGAAAAAAATCTGAAGTGATTCAATAAGAATGAAATTTGATTTTAATGGTTTTAGTGAGGCGAAAACCTAAGTATAAATCATACTTACACGAGATTTGATATGAGAATGATTTTGTGATTTAATTGATGTTATGATACCTAGGACTATCATAAACATGCATTGTACACATTCTATTTCATATATGTGCATTAATGAATACTTATGAATATACAAATTATGATCTTGTGTATGTTATTTAATATAGAGGAGCAACTGGAAAGTCAACCCCTAGACGTTACCGGAACTTCCAGGCATTAGCTTCGGGAGCAACTTGTGAGTAAACTAGACGGTCTCACTTAATTACTTGTTTGCTTAATTTATGTTTTTGAATGATAATTGAATGTGTTCAATTGTGGATTCCGGACAGAAGGTCCGATGAATGTGAATGTGGATTGAGATATAAAAGTGCTACTTGAATGTGAATGTGAAGACCTAATTGCTTTATAATGTGAGTAACTGTGGTACATGCATTCTACACATGAATGCATAATCAGATAATGACAGTTGTAACCAGAGTAGCCACCGATCAGAGCTTAAAGCTCAATGAGTGAAAGAGCCTCAAGCTCAAACAGTGATTAAGAGCCTAAGGTTCACTATGTATAATGAGCCCTGTATCCCCCAAGCGGATAAGGGACAGTCATTAATGAGCTCGGTATCTAAAATAGATACGGGACAGTTCAAGCACTTGGTCATAACAACATAATAATTGGAAAGTGTCTCATGAGCATTTCATACGCATATTGTTAAGTATATTTGATGAAATGAAATGCCTATACTTTAGTGAAAATGGGAAATTTATGTAAAGTGCAATATGTGATTACATGTTATGTGAATTGATGTGATGCATGAATTAAGTGAACCATCGATGATGGTTACCTCATTGAGTTTCCAAAACTCACCAAAATTGTAACGTTGTCTTTACAGGACTGAGAGACGACTCTAGCTACTAAGAGGCTCTACCAGCCGTGTAGATTGTGATTGGCAAGAGAAGTCATGGCTCAAAGGTCGGTCAGCTGGGATTTTTGGACACACTAGATAGACCTTGAATATTTTCCTCTTTCATATAGCACTTTTGTATTAGGCTATGATGATGTGCATGTAGTAAGTGTTGAAAGATACAATGTAGACTTTCGGATTTTATACAATGAAATGAGGAAAAAGTTGGTTTCAATTTATTGTGATTTTATTATGATGCTTAATAAGTGACTTACGATACCATGCCAAGTGAAGTGAATGTAGTGATTGAACGTAGTGTACCTTTATCATAGGATATATACCGGAATGACTTCTGGGCATCCCGGTGGATACCCTGTGGTAAGGGGGCACTACATTAGCTTATTATGATAGACGAATGAAACTTTTCATTTGGTAAGAATTGAGCCTTTTTGAAGTATTAAATCCCAATTTCGAGTATTCTTTGTTGAGAGTGTTCTTTTATGATTAAGAAACTCTAGAACTTGCTTGCAAATACTAGTTGAAATTACATAACCTTATGTAAATGTTGAAATGATGAAGGCAATTAGGATTTCCCTTGTTAGCTTAAAAAGCCACCATGATGTCACCCTTAGTGAGCCCCCTTGAGTTGAAATGAATCTGTTTCTTTCTTTAAACCCAAAATATGAGCTTTGACCCTGATTGTTTATCCGCTTCATTACACCTACCATAAGGCCAAGTTGAGCATTTGAAAAGGTATAATCGGGTTTAGGGCATAAGTGTGGGAGAATCATAACTTATAGTTTGTCTTTTTAGTTAGGGATGAGTATGGTTGTATTAATTTCTCTCCTCTATATTTTTCATCCCTTAATTTCCTTGTTTAAAATGAATAAATAAATAATAAAAAAGAAAAAAGAAAAGAAAAAGAAAAAAGAAAAAATGGAAAAGAAAAAATGAATTGAAAAGAAACAAAGGAAAGAGAAGACGACCAGAAAATGAAAGAAGAGGATAGACGTAAAAATAGGGAGTGCTAACATTATTACGTGAGAGGAAAGAATTGAGTGTTTTATTTGTCATTTTTCTGAATTACTTTGAATGCTCAATTAGCTCTGTGGTTTTAAACTACAATTTCCTTTCTTTTCCTACCCTTAACTTGACTCCATTATAACCAAAATAAAGACCTTCAGATTGATGTTTGTGTTTGATGTAGGTGGAGATTGGATTAGTAAGCAAGCCTATGGTAGATACCTTACATGAAATGAACGATGAGTGAATATTTACTACCTTTGAATGATTGAGAGGATGGTGAGTGGAGTCAATGTCTATCACACTTGTTGATGGTTCTTTGAATTGAAGTGTTTGTTGATTTTGGAAAAATATGTGAAGAATTGCTTGTTCATAGAGTATTATAAGTTTCAAGTTCTTAGATTGTGTTTATTGGAATGATCGTTGATATCTTTCACTATTATTTAGGAAAATTGTTGTTTTTTATTGTTTTTTCTTCTATAGTCTAATGCTCTTTGTTATGCTTGAGGATAAGCATAGTTTAAGTGTGGGAGAATTGTTGTGTCTAATTTTTATTGCTTTTAATTGCCTTCATATCTTGATTTCAGTTACAAATCCTTATGTTTTGATTTAAATGTGAGATTAATTGAGTGAAAATGATGTGAATATTACAAGAATGTTAATTGGGTTATTTTGTGAATTTTGCATTAAAGCATCAAAGTGCAAACTTAGATGATCTTCTTTCTACTGACCTTAAAATTTAAGGAATGTGTAAATGAAAAAAATCAAAAAAGAGAAAAGAGATGGCTATAAATCATATCAATACTTGAAATATTGACATAAATGTTAGCAACAATGTCGTTAGTGCTAGTCCCTCATATATTAGGTTGGGTTAGAGAGCAAAGAATTACGAGCTAAAACATGTTCACTTTCATTTGCTTCCAACTTTTACTGGATTACTTAGGAAAGACACAATGATCTTCATCAAGGCAAGCTTCTTATTAATACTGAGGTAAGAACAAAGGACAAAGTACGAGCCATCATACTAAGGAGGGAAAAAAACTTGAATATGTGACCACTAAGGAAAACGAAGTGCAAAAGTCGAACAAACATAAGGAATATAATAAGGTGATTGAAGTTCAAAGGTCAGACTTGGTAAACAGTACGACACTACCACTTTAACCCACTGTAAAACCCTATATGCGACTCATTTTATACCCTTAGTGGTTAATAAAAAGGAAGGATAGGGAAAATTGCAAGAAATTCTTGGAAATTTTTAAAAAATTTAACATTAACATCCCATTTGCTGTAGCATTAGATTATGTGTCATTTTATAAGAAGTTTTTAAAAGTAAATCATCTTTAACAAAAATAAACTTGAGGAGTATGCTATAATTGTTGGACCCCGTTTCCGGAGCCCAACAACTGGAGTCATAAACCTTGTGCTTATTACCCTGGAGGGTTATTGCCATCATTCCACAAGGTTGGTGTGCCCACACCAATCAATCACCCGAAATACAACTTGAGTTTTTCAAAGAAATTGTATCTCTAAGTCTCTAATTTGCTTTGAAGTAAGAATCATCTTAATCGGAGTTTTACAGCTCAAGATATACTTAAAAAGCTAAAGCATTTTCATACCCCAATCATGCTCTCCCAACCGACCTCTCAATTACTCTAATGAAAACTTTCTCAAAACAACTCTAAAAGATACAAATTCTCATATGAAGATAGTAAAAGATGTTAGGAATACATTTTTTTAAGAATCACTTCATTTGGAGGTCGGATGAGGAAGTTATACCCGAAAGAATCGAACATATTTATACCATCAATCAATTTGTACCTAGCTTGGCACAATTGCCATAACTCCCACTACAAATGTTTGATTGACTTTTTTTTAAGACAGTTTTAAAGAAGACTTCTATATCTACAACTTTCCAGACTTCAAAGACAAATTGCACCTTTTGAAGGATCAAAAATGGAACAAAAGATGACAATACAACTAAGACGATGCAGAAGGTCAAACTAAGACGGTCAAAGTAAGACGATGCAGAAGGTCAAACTAAGACGGTCAAACTAAGACAATGCAGAAGGTCAAACTAAGACGGTCAAACTAAGATGAAGCAAAACTAAGATGATGCAAAACTAAGACAAATCAAAACTAAGACGAAGCAAAACTAAGATGAATCAAAAGTAAGATGAATTAAAACTAAGACGAAGCAAACTAAGACGATGCAAAACTAAGACGAATCAAAACTAGAAGAATCAAAACTAAGACGATGCATTGTGCATAAGAAGATGTTTCAATTGGGTCTTTCTCACATCCCTAAAGTTCTAAATCACTATTTATACTCTCCAGAGCATCTCCACTCATAAAGACCATAACTTTAAACTTAGATGTCCAATTATTTCATGCTATATACCGTTGGAAAGATAAAAGAAAGATCTACAACTTTACAGAAGAAAACTTTGCCTAAATCAGCTCACATCAACCTAGAAATATACCTGAAGTGAGTACACGAATTTTTCCCTTATGTAACCTTGAGAATCATGTGCGAAACCAAAATCATAAACCATTAGTATCAAAGGATCGTAGTTTTACAAAGCTTTAGTGGGCATTTCAAGCCCCCAATACGTGAATGTTTCAAAAATATCCCAAAATACGAAAGATAAATGAACAATAAATTGCTCAAAATGCAACTAAAGCCTTGGTTTACTAAATTTGCTTAAATTACAACAACATTTCAAAAGTGGAGTGATGCCTTGGCCCTTGAC
>JAOQMP010102040.1:0-15020 GCA_027563575.1 Erythroxylum pedicellare
AAGAACGTGATTACTCAAAAAATATGCATTTTACAAATGATTTTTACCTTTGAGTGAAAACGCCTCAGGTTCACTATTTACTATAATAGAAAGTCTAGGACTATCTTCATATTATTATCTTAAAAAAGGATTTCGCTCATAGAAGTCACCAATGCTAAGGTTACCTTTTCTAACTTCATGTACTTCTATTGGTTTTGCTCTTTCCTGACTAAAACTGAGCTAACATCAACTTTATAATTGATGAAGAAAGGAATAAGGCTTCTTCTTAATAAAGGGTGGATAATAGTGAGGATAATAGTAAGTAGGCCTTCAACTGCTCAAAAACCTACTGACACTTTAACCCCTAGCTAAAGTTTTTTACTTTCTTAGTATAAGAAAGAAAGTTAGGTAATGATATATTAATCTGAAAAAGAATCTAGAATAACTCTTTAATCTTCTCATAAGCCTCCAAATTTCCTTAACAAAGTATAGGGATTCTATAGTCTGAATTGCCTCTATCTTCTCCAAGTTGACCTTTACACAATGTTGTGTAACTACAAAATCCAAAACCTTTTCAATAGCTATACTGAATACACATTTACGATGGTTAAATTTTGTCTCGAATATTTACCCTATGTCAAAGAAATCTTTTATATAGTATAGATCACTCTATTTTTGATCTTAACAATCATCATTGATGTCGCCTCCACATTGTTACCTAGTTGTGGTTTAAATTCCTTATCGACTAAACTTTGGTATCTTGCCCTAAATTTTTAGGTTATAAAGCATCAGTCAATAATATTAGATGTCATTGTGCATAGTGAATAAGGTGTTCTTAATTTATGACCTATATATAGAGATCTAGTGATATCTCAAATACATATCTATATTTATCCATATATGGATAATAGATGCATCCACCAACTAGTTTATTTTAGACAAGATTTACATATCCTTTACACAAATTTTGTGAAGGATTATAAAATCTATATATATATATATATATGCATCACTTTTCACTTGACTTATTAACCATCATCATGTTGCCCAACCACCGTAGATATTGTATCTTATGTTGGTTTCATAACCTTTGCAATTTTTTCCTAGTATCTTTTTGTCTTTCCAGGGAAAAGGTATGCTTCTTTTCTCTCTCATTCGTATAATAAAGGATGAAATTTAATTTGTACACCATGAACTTAAATCAATTCCTCTTTTATCTTGAGGTCTTCAATCAAAGATTTTCACTTACTTTCTCAATAATAATTCCATATACGCTCTTTTAATCATGGCCTCCACCTTCAATAGCCTTTCCTTTTTAGGTTCTCTTATACTACCCATAGTATCTCTTCTATAGGATCTTTTCTCTACCCCTTTTCTAACTCTTACGAGTTGATCTCAAGAGCAATTGAAGCTCCCATCAGTTTTAGAGACTTTAAATAGAACTGCCTAGCTACCTTTAAATCCCCATACATCTTAGCTATACTATTATAAGTGGGGAACTTAATTAATTGGTATGGTGACAACATAGCCTAATGGAATAAAGAAAGTCTTTTCAGAATGACATTGTATACTGAAGGTTTATTAGACAGCATAAATTGATGTCTACCGATGTATTATTTCTCAATTCATCAACAATTCAATCTTCCTTAAAGCATAAGTTTGCCCCCTCAAAAGCCAACCAATGAAATCAACATAGCCTAAAATATGTCTTTGTGAACTTTAGTTCTTTAAACACATCATACAATACGATTTCATTAGGGCTTCCATTATTAACCAAAATCTTTCTTTCGTTATAGTTGGCTAGTGTCATTATAGTGGCCATCTCGTCATAATTGAGATTGATCGCCTTAGGATCCTCCACTTAAAAAATAATTTAACTTTTTATCTCATTCTCTTTTTTATTTTCCCATAAAATGGATAGATGATTTAAGCATAAATCCAAATTTCTTTAACTTTGACCAGCTTGAATTCAAATCTCTAATGTTACTGTGTTAGTGAGCAAGGCCTAAGAGAGGTTACCGTAGGTTTGCTGACATGATTACTTGATTAGGATTAATTCTATTGCATTTTATTATCTGTTGTTTAGGACTATCTACCACAAATTGATCCAATAAGCCTTCTTAACAAGAAATCCATTGCCTTTTATTGATCTTGACACTTTTCCTTCTTATAGCTATAATCTTGGTAGGAGTGGCAAAACTTATTTGATCGCTGAGTTACTTATTAATGGTTTAAGGGATTAATTATATCCTTGCTCTTTGTATAGTTGAGAATATATTTTAGGGACATATTCAGATGCAATGATGTCACATCCTGAAACCCATGGGTTATCCTTTCTTCTATCCCTTTCCTTAGACGCTCTTTTATTAGACTTCCTGAGTATATTCTCTTTTTCTACCTTATTCTTTTACGAACTTGGATGTTCTCTTAACTTTTTCTAAAGAGTGATATGCCTCCCTTAAGGAAATAGAGAATTAAGCTTGCTCCTGCGTCTTTAAAATATGTTGTATCCATTGGGAGTAATTTCCATATAAGTTGGTGATAATATATGCCTTTCTCAACTACTATTTCCATTATAATAGGGATTAAGTTTGGCATTTTTATGACTTCTACATTAAATCTATAAGTGTATCATATGAGACTATCAAACGGGAAAGAGAAGTCCCTAGGTCTTCTCTTATTACTCGTGAAGTGAGCTTCACACATGTACTTATGTTTTCTAAAGCTTAAAATTAACCCTCTTATAATGGTCTAATACCAATTTTGTTTAGATCATCTTGATCAATTTCTAAACATGAAAAGATGAGCCTATGAACCTTAAATGAGTAGGTTTTTTAATAGTATCAAAGAGCTTCCTCTTAAATAGTTTCCCTTTCTACATGCTCAAAAGCTTTTAGTAGAGAAGTTGTCACCCTTTTTGCTTGTTAAGGAGCTTCTTATTGATGAACAGAGTATGTCCATTAGTCTTGTGAATTGTGCTGATAAGATAAAGAACATAACCCACTTTGGTCTTTTTGATTAGTTTCGTTCCCTTTCTTACTGATTAATATATTCGCCATAGAATCTTCAAAAGTTATCATCTTAGCCTTAGCTTTTCAATTGATTCTTATATATAACATTTTACTATCGTACAAATAAGTTGTCCATATTTTCACTTGGCGTGGTATCAAAGCCAGCTTTCGTGTCTTGTTAGGTGGTAACATTGTCTTTTGATAAGAATAAGTAGGGAGAGAGCCCATAAATAATGGAAACACTACCCAATGAACCTATTCATTTATCTTCAACTTTGTCTATGTCTAGTTTACCCTCTAGTGTAAAGCGTGTGTTATCTAATCATATAGAAAATCTTGTAGAAATTACTCATGTACCTATAGAAAATCGTGTTTGTGCATCTTCTTTACCTTTGTTGAGTCTGTACAATATATATTCTCGTGATCATCTTGGACAAAAAGTATTCATTACTATTCTGTCTACATCTTATCCTAAAGTCAAGGAAATCATCCAAAGTTCCAGATTGGAACTGTATGGCCTCAAATCTATAATTCTAGAACAATATGTAAAGCTTGAAATCCACAAAGAGCTAATCTCTCTTTGGAGGAAGCACAATCATACACATCTTCATGTTGAAGCTATACGTCTTATTCTTACATTTCATGGAAGAAAAGGAATCCTTGCTACAACCAGGATATCTCTTCTAGATGCTGCCTACATAATGTACTAGAATGCTTTGATTGGTACCTTACTCACAACGCTCAATAATAGAATTTTCATTATGACAATAGCACCTGATTTCAATATTAGGTCAGATGATCCCACTTTGTTTAAATGTCTACAAGTTCAGATCTAGATCACTAGAGCAGATTAAGATCCTGTAGCCATCATGGCTACTTTACATCACCAGATGATCCATCGTCTATAGAATCATGCTTTGGACCTTAACTTTCCAAATTTTACATTGGATGTTCTTTACATAGTTGTTAATCATTACAATGATCAGACTACTATCATCTAGATCCCAAAGCAACTACCAGCACAAGAGTTTGAAAAGTTGATGCCTATTAAATGGATCACCAATTACCAAAAGGTGTTCCACGTGCCTCATCGGCACTCTTTTCATACCATAACTCCTTCAATTATAAGAACATTAAAAGATGGAATGGTGAAGTCCATCTATGCAAAGCCCAATGAAGATCCATCTGGACCATCAATCTCTAGGGCAATATTTCTGATCCAGCTCGTATTTTCACATACGGAAGGTAAATCTAGTCCTCATTATTTCAAATCTAATGAAGATGCAGTTTATGTTTGTCATCATCGTAAACATTTTGTATGGGATGTCGATCCATTTATGTGTGAGCCCAACTGTGAAATTTATCTCAATCTTGAGTTAGATAGCAATGATGATGATGAAAGATATACCGGAAGAAAAAGGAAGAAGAAAAAGCCAAAACCTCGCTGTATGCCTTCTCAGCAGTATCATCCACACAAGGATGATCTAGATCCAGATGATTCTAGAAATCTTAAAGGTCTACAGATAGAAAGATCTAGATCTAGATCTCTTTGAGAGATGCTTTAGGGTAGCTCAGTGGTATTCAGAGCCGCCAGGTTGGACTTGGGTATGCCCAACATTGTGAGTTGGGATCCCCGAAAGATAACGGGATGCGATTTATAGGGAAGTGCCAATATATGGGCCCCACATACATGTGCAGGCCAAAACGTGGGGTATATTTAGGATTTGGTTTCACCTCCCCTTGTAAGGCCTTATAGGGGGCTCAGTGGAATTAGATTCAAGTTTCGTGTCATGACCGACGGTAACATTGTCTTTTGATAAGAGTGAGTAAGGAAAGAGCCTATAAGTAATGCAAACACTACTTAATGGCCCTATTCATTTATCTTCAACTTTCTCTATGTCTAGTTTATCCTCTAATGTAAAGCGTTTGTTATCTAATTGTATAGAACGTCTTGTAGAAATTACTTATATACCTGTATAAAATTGTGTTTTTGAGTCTTCTTTACCTTTGTTGAGTCTGTACAGTATATATTCTTGTGATTGTTCTTGGATAAATAGTACGAATACTATTTTGTCTACATATTATCCTAAAGTCAAAGAAATCATCTAGAGTTCCAGATTGGAACAATATGGTCTCAGATCTATAATTGCAGAATAATACGTAAAACTTGAAATCCCTAAAGAGTTGATCTCTTTTTAGAGGGAGCACAATCATAGACATATTCATGTTCAAGCTATACGCCTTGTTCTTACTCTTCATGGAAGAAAGGGAATACCTATGACAGCCAGATATTTCTTGTAGACATTGCCTACATAATTTACTAGAATGCCTATTGGTACCTTGGTGACAATGGTCACTAATGGAATTGTCATTTTGAGAATAACACCTGATTTCAATATCAGGTTGGATGATCCTACTTTTCATTTCAAAGATGGATTCCAAAGATCAGTACTTAAGTACTATTTCTTAAAGATGTTATCTTTTCCAAGTTTGATCTTAAGGTAGGATTTTGGCAATTGGGTATTCACCTAATTGAGAGATATAAGACTACGTTCTGCATTCCCAAATGCACAGTACCAATGGAATGTTATGCCATTTAGACTTAAAGTTGCCTCATCACTGTTTCAAAGAATAATGACCAAGGTCTATGAGCCTATCCTCTACAGTGGAGTCATTTACATCAATATCATTCTTCTGTTCTCAAAAACCTACGAAGAACACCAGGCCTTACTATAACAATTCTTTGATCTTACTAAACAATATGGCATTATGCTTTCAGCCTCAAAAAGCATCATTGGCATTAAAGAAATTGAATTTTTGGGTATGCATTTCAAAGATGGATTCTATCAACCTGGTCCACATATTGCATAAGAGTTGTTACACTTCTCAGTTATAAGCAGGTTGTAAAATAGGTTCTTTTTACGTTGAAGATTAATGAAGTTTAGTTTGAGTGTTTTCCATTTTCTCTAAGTTCTCCCCATCCTGAAAGCTTCAAGTCTTGAGTCATGTTACTTTCTATCTTAGTACAGAGATAAGTATGCTCTACACTATGATTGCTTATAAATCTAAGATAGTCTAGGATTGCTTATAAAACAATTTCGCTGTAAGATTAAAGTCTAACGGGGAAAGAGTGAAGGTACTATTGCGACTATTATTTCAAAAGGGGGAAAAGAGTTATGAAGAGAGTAAGGTTCTAAAGAGGAAAGATGAGAGTTGTGTGTGCCTATGGAAAGAAGGGCCTTATTGTCTCATCCATCATACCTGTAACTTACAAATAGTTACAAGGGTTCCCAGATTTGTTCCACAATAGTCTACTAGACACCTTAGTAATGTCCAATCGAACTTTGGTTAGCCGATGGTCTTGTCTAAAGAGTTGTTTTAGTTAGCTTGGTTTCCATATACTTCCCAATGTATTAGAGTAATGTTTCATATCTTGACCGGTAGTAACATTGTCTCTTGATAAGAGTGAGTAAGGAGAGAGCCTATAAGTAATGGAGACACTACCCAATAACCTTGTTCATTTGTCTTCAACTTTGTCTATGTCTAGTTTATCTTCTAGTGTAAAGCATATGCTATCTAATCGTATAAAACATCTTGTAAAAATTACTCATATACCTATAGAGAATCGTATTTGTGAGTCTTCTTTACCTTTGTTGAGTCTGAACAGTGTATATTCTCGTGATTATTCTTAGACCAAAAGTATTTATACTATTTTGTCTACATCTCGTCCTAAAGTCAAAGAAATCATCCAAAGTCCCATATTGGAATAGTATGGTCTCAGATCTATAACTACAGAACAATACATAGATAGAACAATACATAAAGTTTGAAATCCTAAAGAGTTGATCTCTCTTTGAAGGGAACATAATCATACACATCTTCATGTTAGAGCTATGCACCTTGTTCTTACACTTCATGGAAGAAAGAAATACCTGCTACAGCCAGGATATCTTTTCTAGACATTGCCTACACAACGTATCAGAATGCCTTGATTGGTACCTTACTGACAACACTCAATAATGGAAGCGTCATTCTGACGATAACACTTGATTTTAATATCAGGTTGGATGATCCTACTTTGTCTGAACGTTTGCAAGTTCAGATTTAGATCACTGGAGCAGATCAAGATCCTACAACCATCATGGTTACTTTACATCACTAGATGATCTATCATCTATAGAATTATACTTTGGACCTTAACTTTCCAAATTCTACTTCGGATGTCCTTTATATGGTTGCTGATTGTTCCAATGATCATACTACTATCATCCAGATCTTAAAGCAACTACCAGCACAGGAGATTGAAAAGTTAATGCATACTAAATGGATCACCAATTACTTAAAGGTGTTCCACGTGCCTCATTGACACTCTTTTCATACCATAACTTCTCCGATCTGAGGACATTCAAAGATGGAATGGTGATTTAGATCCAAAAGATTCCAACAATCTTAAAGGTCTATAGATAGAAAGATCTGGACCTATATCTCTTCGAGAGATGCTGAAATCTTTTACTTATTAGTCTAAGCCAATAATTCCTGTTATGACTCCTACTCTTATACCTTATATAATGGTTAAGCCATATGAGGAAGATTTTCCTTCTTCATACAGGAGTACTAATAAAAAAATGAGGGTTGTCTATAACCTTTATATCCAAGGCACAGGAATCACTTCACAAGGAACACTTGTATCAAATCCTTCTGATGAAGTTCTTAACTGATAAACATCAAATTCAGTAGCACAGAATAAAGTTCTTTGACGAATTGATTCTAAGCTGGATGGAATTAGTCAATAAACCTATGATATGCAACACAAAGATGACACAGTCTCTAAGCATATCCAACAAATGTATCAGTCCTACAAAGCTCAGATTCAGTGACAATGCTGATCTTCGACATTACATTGTTACACATTATCTTGGACCTGAATTCGACACTAAAGTTAGATAAATCCAGAAGATACAAGCAATTTTGCAACAAATGGAAGTTAATATGCAATTTGCACAGTCAAGGACAGTATATGACTCATCCTCTTCATTATTTCCAAATACTCAGCTAATATACCCATCTCCTATGTATCAGACATATCCAGAAGAAGCTGACTATTCAAAGGTCTTCAAATTCAATTATCCTTTGACTAGACAGTATATTCATCCTCAGAAAGATCAAGAAAAACATAAAAGGCCAAAGTCAAAGTCAAAGCCTAACCGAGTTCATGAGTACCTAGTTTATGAGATATTAAAGGTTCCTGAGCCATCACCTTTATACACTAAATTTGAACCAGTTAATTAGTGGGGTAAACCGTTACAAATTCATACACCTCTAACGTCTCCACCAAAAGTTCAACCTTTCACCTCATCTATTGGGAAGGACAAAGTGCCACAGATAGAGCTCATCGTAACTCTTGCATCTACACATACTGCAGAAGATTCCTTTACTCAATTAGATAATACATAAGCTTATTCTGAAGCCTCTGTCCTAACATCTGAAGTCTTTACAACAATCTCTAATTCATCATCCGAACAGATCTCTGAATCATCTTCTATTTCCTCAACACAGCTAGCTGATATATCAGAATTATCTCAAGTTTTGATGACTATACCTAAACCTGCTGAAGTTGAACCAGAAATAAGTCAAAGTGAATCCACAAGTACTGAACCTTTCAGACATGAACCAACACCGCAAGTAACACCAGTTTAGCCAACTACACAGGCTCAAACCATGCCTACTTCAGGACCTTAGTTTACTTTTGATGATCTACCTCTAAAGAAATGGAGAGAATGACTACATCAATTTTGTGTATGATAGATCTATAGATAGATCTACAAATGACTCGACCAAATAATCCTTTACCAGATATTTTATTTGAATTTACATCTCGTTTCACTGGAACTTAGTGAGAATGGTGGCAAAGTATTAATGACTATGAAAGATTTTAGTATATCCAAATCACTACATTTAGAGCTCTTCTCAGAATAATTCATAAAGAGTTCATTGGTGACTTTCAGCTTATTGATAAGTAGATCCGTCAAGAATATTTTGCAATGAAATGTTGTTCACTTGATAAGTGTGATATTCAGAAGCTTACCAATGTATGACGGAAAGGTACCATCTCTTAAATAGATGGAATGATGTTAATATGTGTTATACTTTTGTCTCGTCCCTTCCATATCAATTACAACCAGAGCTATAAAGGACCATAGTCTCTTTATAGAGAGATATGACAAATATATCTCTTAGAGAAATCTACCAGCTTCCTTTAGATTCTCTTGATAAGTTATGTGATCAATATGTCTTATTCAAAAGCATCACTAAGGGTGGTCTAGTTCTCAAATAGGCTTGCAAGAAGCCTTATCTTTAAATCAAGTGCAAAGACAAAAAGAGTTGTGAGTTCATAGTAAGATGAAAACTCATCTTCAATAAGTATATCATAGAAGAAAGTTCTGCAGGCAAATGGAAGGATACATGCCTTTAAAGAAACCCTATGATAGTAAGAATGGAAATAAAAGAAGAATGGTTAGATTCTTCAAGAAATCCTCTCATCACCAGAAAGCTGAACGTTGTTTTCTCTGTAGATAATGTGGCACTTTGCACGAACATGTCCTCACAAAACAAAAATGGATGTCAAGTTATTGAAGCAGATGCAATCAATTCTACCTATTAATTCTTTTAACAACTTTGAAGATTTAATTAAAGAACAATCACATGAAGACAAGGACACAAAGTTTGTTGTTTATGTCATAACTTCTAAAGATAAAGGATCCTCAGACTCCTCTGCATCTCTAGAAGATGATTAACTATACATCTACAATAGATATGTATGAAATTAGATTCTACACCAATTCAATGACCATATATCCAAATCTAACTCTTGCAATAGGATAAATATGATAAGCTCATTAAAGATATTTGGATTATGGATACTGCATTCAGTCGTACAATCAAAAAGCCTAATATCTTATTATCTGACATATGGATTTCACATGATGAATATTTTACTGCTGTTGATGGTAACTCCTTTAAAATTGGGTTAATCACCAAAAGAAGAATTAGGTATCGATTCTTTTCAAAGTGTACAGTTTGGACTAAAGTTCTTAGAAGCAATCTACCTAGCCCAGAAATTCTCATTGGTATAGATGTTTACAATAAAGCCTCACCTCTGCAGATCTTACCCAAAGGCCTCAGGTATCGATCATTTTTTAGTCCGTACACTAAAATAAAGAATGTGTTTGAACTAAACCAAGTTCCTACACTATATACTATAATACGAGATAAACTGATGGAATATTATCCTGAGTCTCATGCATAGTTTTCTCACCCGTATCCTCTGTGGAAAAGGCTGATTTTTCCATAACTCTACCTTTAAAAAAGAATTAAGATATATGTAGTATCCCGTCCGCATATTAGGGGTTAGAATTTAGATTCCAGTAATTGAGAAATAGCAATTTTAGAATAGAAAAATGCTTTTCATGCTCATGCATAATGTCAGCATACGTGCATATGGATTTGAATTCTTGCACATATGAAAATAATTGTACATGCACTTATTAACATTCTGAGTATATTGAATAGTAATGGGATAGATTGAGAATTGTGGTTATAGTAAAGGAGTTGAATGAAATGTAGTAGAAAGACTAGAAATAAAAATTTAAGTGTTGGATTTAGTGAAGGAAAATATGTTGGAGAAGTTTATTGAGAATATATATAGTATGGAAGTCCTAGATAGTGGAGTAGAAAGTTATGATTCTTATGAGTGGAGATGTTCAGGAGTATAGATAGTATCATCTGTAAAGATGTATCGTCTATGATGACGTCATATCGTTTGTAAAGAAGTATCATCTATGATGACATCATATCATCTGTAAAGACATATCGTCTGTGATGAAGTCATATCGTTTGTGATGATGTCATATTGCCTGTAAAGACGTATCGTTTGTGATGATATCATATTGTTTGTGATGACGTCATATCGTTTATAAAGACGTATTGTCTGTGATGATGTCATATCTTCTGTAAAGACGTATCATCTATGATGACGTCATATCGTCTGTGATGATGTCATATCTTCTATAGTTGACCTTCTGCTTCTTCTGTTGTTGATCGAAACTTCTTCATCTGTGTACAATTCGTTTGCTTTTTCATTTAATTTCGTCTAATCCTATTGTATGGTCCATTTTTGACCCTTTAGACGATAGAATTTGTCTTTAAAGTCTTCATAAAAGTTGTAGATCTTGAAGTTCTCTTTCAAATAATCTAAAGAAAACCTTAATCCAATATCTGTAGCATTAATCCAATATCTGTAGGGAAAGTTATGGCAATTTTCAAAATTCGTCTAACATTTCAATTCGTCTGCTTTTGTCTGATCCTATCATCTGCTCCATTTTTGACCCTTCAGATGATATCTGCTCCATTTTTGACCCTTCAGATGATATAATTTGTCTTTAAGGTCTTCATAAATGTTGCAGATCTTGAAGTACTATTTCAAATAATCTAAATAAAACCTTAATCCAATATCTTTAGGGAATGTTATGGCAAATTTTCCAATTTGTTTGACCTTTCAATTTGTCTACCTTTTCATTTGATTTCGTCTTATCCTATCGTCTGGTCCATTTTTGACCCTTCAAACGATATAATTTGTCCTCAAGGTCTTCATAAAAGATGTATATATTGAAGTCCTCTTTCGAACCCTTCAAGAATTACCTTGATCTGATATCTCTAGAGAGAGTTATTTGAATTGTAAAATAGCTTCTATGTACTATTTATTTTGTATCTTCTGGTCCAAATTTGACTCTTTAGACGATAGAATTTGCCTTCAATGTCTTCATAAAAGTTGTATATCTTGAAATCCTATTTAAGACCATCTAATAATGACATTAATCTGATACCTATAGAGAAAGTTATGCTAGTTGCCCAGAAAGAAAAGGTTCAATATGATTGAGGATAGAACATTATTTGATTCTTTCAAAAGAACATGTAAAGTTGACCCGAAATGATGTTTTATGGGAAAAATCTGAAAGTGAGTAAGAGTTTATGATTTGTGATTGCAGTGGTATTACCAAGTTTTAAACTTAAGTATAAATTATAATTAAGTAAGTCTTAATGGAGGGAAGTGGATAAGTAGATAAGAAATGGACAGGTGTCCTAGCTAAAGTTAAGATTTTTATTGCCTTGAAAGATAAGCTGCTGTCTTTGTCTTTATCTTTTCTCAAAACTTTTTTTTCTCTAGAGTTCCTCCAACACAGAATTTTTCAGCAAATATTCACCAAAGTTAAATCTTGCTTTTCTTTGTTTGTCCTCACTTCTACTTTGATAATTCTTTCTTTTGCTCCAAGAAAAGAAATCGAACCCTCTGTCGACTTTCAAATTAATGTACATGGTTGTATAAGAGATTAGGGTGACGTAATGTTGCAGATATTGGAGCTTCAAACAAGTAAGCTTGTGATGATTATGTATTTTTGTATGAAATGAAGCATGCATCGTTAGTTCACTACTAAATAATTAAGAATAGTGATATTCTTATTTTCTAGAAAATGAGTGAGGAGATTTAGTATGTTGTACATGGTGATTTTCTTTAGATTTGATGACTGAAATGTTATAGGATAGAGTTAAACTAGTTTTTGAAGTTAAAAACGCAGAAAATGTGAAGATATTATATGTGAATGTGATTTTCTGTCTTTGATGATTATGGAAAGAAATTGATGATGGATTTTGAGTTAGTTGTGATAAGTTTAGCCGAAATGAAATTGGAATGAAGAAGAAATATTGAGTTTTAAAACAGAAAGTAAATAGTGATATATATATTCATATAAATACTTTATTTTTCCCCTTCATTAGTCGCATACAGGTATATATGGGAAAATTTGTAGATGAGTTATTGATGTCAAAGTACCAAAGGATTGAGGTTGTGGTTCAAAGAATTGATGAATGATTAAGTTATGAAATGAAAATGAGCATAAGATAAGAGGTTTGTTAAAGTACTCGGGATTTGTCATTGAGCATGCATTGTACATAGTCCATTTATAAAAGTGTGTAAAAATAAATGTTTATAAGTGTGCAATTATTAATGTGAATGCATCGTCTGTTTTGCATAAATGGGGTGTGTAGGTTAAACTTCCACATTCAGGCATTTTCCAGAATTTGAAAGCAAATGCTAATCTGGAGCGTACTGTGAGTAAACCTATATGGTCTCATTTCATTGTTTGTTTTCTTTGAATTTTGGTATCGATTGACTATGTGAATGTGATTGATTGTGTTGGGTTCCAAACAAGAGGTCCAATGACTGTGTTGCTTGCTTAAGATATTGAAGTGTTGCTTGTATGTGAATGAGATGACTAAGTGTACATGATTTTATGACAAATGTGTTTTGAATGTGCATTTGCATGTAAATGAAAAGTGATACTCAACTCTAATGTTGAATGCCGAGCTACAGTTCGATGATATGTGAATGTGAGTGAATGTGGATCATGCAAATGTGACTGATGAATTTCATTTCATCAATGTATGAAACATAATGGCTGTTGTGACCAGAGTAGCCACCGATCAGAGCTTAAAGCTCAACAAGTGAAAATGAGCTTCGAGCTTAAAAGTGAATCAGAGCCTCAGGCTTAACATTTAATAAGCCCTGTATCCCCCAAGCGGATAAGGGGCAGTTATCAATGAGCCCTATATGGGACATTTTAGGCATTCGGTCATAACAAAGTAACAAATAGAAAGTGAGTCTCATGTGCACTACATATGCATAATATGAATGATTATATCTATTGAATGTGAAGTGTGAAACATTGTGAATCTGATTAAGTGTTATATGACTAGGTGAGCCATCGATGATGGTCTCTCATTGAGTTCGTAAAACGCACGTAAAATTTGCAAATATTTTTCAAGATCAAAAAATACCTCGTTAGGTAAACGGGACTGCATGCAAGTGAGAGATAGAGTCGGGATCAGTTCGCGTCTGCATTGTATTCTTTTATTTTTGTATCGAATAATGTATTCAGAATTTTTGCACAATGTGTATATCAATGTATTTAGGTCATAATGAAAAGACATTATGACTAAAGTGTTTTGTTTTTGTAACGAGCCCAAATGGTTATTGAAATTCCGATGATTGCATTGCATTAAATTGAAAATGTTATGAATGAAAGTGGGACCAAATTGAATATTGACTTCTGCATATGTTTGATTGTATTAAAAAAAATTTATATCGATTTTTGAATGATTGAGTGCTCTAGTATGCCACCCTCGCAGGGCTTGGACACAGACTGGGATATCACTCCTAGATGTCGAGGACATGTCATTCAGGAGTGGGGTATTACATGATAAGATAGAACGAAGTTTAATTCAGACATAACCAAAAAAAGGAAAAGATCTTCAAGAGTTTTGGGTCCCAAAAGTTCCTATAAAAATGGAAAATGCCCTACCTTTGAGTGACGATTTGAATTATTGATTTACGTAATTGGAAGTAACAGTTAGGTTTACAATCTAGATTTATGAATTATTATAGATTATTCAGAGGTAGAATGGAAAGACTTAGGAGACGAAAGGCCCTTCCATCCCTTGTATTGATAGAGAGGGGTGCAGATCTTTTGGTTTTTTAATATTGTTAAAGAGTTGAACAAGAAAATAGAAGGTGCTCTGGTGGGATACTCACGGACATAAAAAGAAGTTAATTAAATAGTTAATTAATCCAAAAATTCCAATAGAATCGAACTCATTTTCTTATTAAGTGAAGGGTATAAAATAATCAGATTGATTGTTCAATAAAAAAAGTGTAACTGATCCTTTCATTTCCTTAGGTCACTGGCCGTTTGTCGGGAGTTTCATATTGAAGCTTTCTCCATACCTTTAGGAAAAGCATGAAAAAAAGGCTCGAATGGTCCTTACATGTTACTCCCCCGTCCACCACTAGAAAACACCACTTCTCGTTCGACTTGCATGTGTTAAGCATACCACCAGCATTCATCCTGAGCCAGGGAGGATTGGATTATATTTGTACTGTATATGAGATAAATTTTGGATATTTTGGCACCCTGTAAC